>JAOVYX010003069.1:0-39540 GCA_035668315.1 Drosera spatulata
AATCAGTACATGCACTTGGGTAGCAATTCAAGTCAGAGGTATGAGTATAATCCTTATATATAATTTAATTTTTTTAAGTCGTTAGTTTTTTTATAATTTTTTTCTTTTTACAGAGCCGAATCCTCATATTCAAGGTTGAAATTGTATTTGGGGGATACAATGTCATCACTGCAAATATCGTTTATAAATATTGACAAGATGCTGAAGATCTAATTTGGAAAAATTCAAAAATCATTCCGAAAATCAATTAACATTCCAATGTATAAATAAATACGGTACACAATTTATGAATAGGTACATTGTCGTGTTTCTTTTTACATGTTGGAAAAAATACATCATCAGGTATCATAATTTTACAAAACTTCTTCTTAATTTGATAGTTTGTGTTACTAATTTATGATTAAGTACGATGCTGTATTTCCTTAAAAACGTTGGGGAAAATACATCATCAGTTAACATTATTTTGTGAAACTTCTCCTGAACTTGTCGGTTTATGTCACTATTCATTCAAGACTATATATGGATTACCATGCATGCATGATCTTGCACGATATCGGAATCACTCTATTCCGATTTCACTATCTAGTATTTATCCTTTTTGACAGAATCTGTCTATGCACCAAATCATTTCTAACAATAACGAAGCACCACAAGATAGAACATCTCGACTTCTTGAGTTATTACACGGTCTGAAAATCGGATATGCGAGAACACATGATGGACAAGATTATTGATATAACGGATCCAACTTAAGACACAATTCGAGTCCTCTCATACAACACAGAACATAAAAGTCGACCATCAGGTTAAAAAGGAGCCCAATTCAAAATGTATTCCTTCATTCTTGAAAATATCTTCTAGGGGGTCTGCTACTTCACAATGAAAAGAAAGACGTAGAAGGGAACAATGTGGCGGTCCACCAATCTCGACTCAACCCAACCTTGGTCCTTATACTGACCGACTACCACAAGTTTTTCTGCGTTATATTTCCCGCATCATCGATGTTCGAGGTGACGGTCATTGTGAATTTAGAACAATAGTAGCACAACTCGGTTATTGAGAAGTCGAATGGGCTCGAATACGAACAGAACTCATGGAAGAGATAATATTAAATAAGCTCAATGTGATATAATATATCAAGAATAAGGTGCTACAAATAGATTGTTGCACTCACTACATTAGTTCGACTCTGTTGCGGGTATGAAACACTGGATGGACTGCATGTCTTTGGAGATAGTCATTGCTTCAAGGTATAATGTTGTATTGCATATATTCGATATAAATATTTCGGCTTGTTTTACTCAGTTGTTATTGAGATCCCCTCCGATTGAAGTTCAGAAACGTCGTGAAATAGCTATTATTTATGTCGAAAATCACTTTATTCAACTATTTCTACATCTTCATTATCCTATACCTCCAATCCCGAGATGGTGGTGGGAGAACTTATGCAATGCAGCTCGAGGATGGGCCGATAGTTATGAAGTTCATTTTCTACCGTGAATGAAGTGATGAACATCAATCCATATGATAAACAGTATTTTGGAAGAACTATTGAATAGGATAAAGTTTGTATGTGTTTAAGTAGTATTAAGATGTATTTATTTATAATGTTATAATTTTTTTATATTCAATATTGATCTTATTTTATAAATATTAATGTGTAGAGTTTAAATATATATTTATCTTTAATATTTGATATATATATATATATATATTAAAAATTATAAATGATTGTAAGTATTATATAAGAAAGAATATAATGAAAATTTGAAAAAAACAAAAGAAAAAGAAAAAAAAAGAAGGGGGCAAGGGGGTGTGCACTGTTTAGGGGGGATAAGCACTACAGAAACTGTAATATCCAATATCAATAAGAGAAATAAAAACTAATAATAAAAATCGAAATTATTTTATAAAATAAAATGATTTTTTTTATAAAAAAAACCTTAAATATTGTATTCGAATGAAATAAGAAATAAAAACTTAAAATCATTTTTTTTCTGTTTTTTAGTTTTATTTTATCCATTTAAAAAATAAAAATAAAAAACAAATCCGTCCATTTTATGAACCAGTGAAACATAAACAGACAACCAAAAGCAAAATCGATACTAAACAGGCCTAACTAGAACACAAGGCAGGAGAATCCATTGGTGATGGAAAGCGTCTTGTGCAAAATAAACTTGGTTACACACTATTTTACAATTATCAATCACTTGTTTACACTGACCGAGTAACAACGGAAACAGGCATCACCTTGCCTTGACCATATATATGTCGAAGCTAACTAGTGAACACGGAAACCTTCTCGTCGCGGGCAAACCCTATACTTTACAAACAACTCCGCATCCTTCCATAACCTACCAAAATCTATGCAACAGTTTCTCATCGTCGCCTTCAACAACCAAATTCGGCACTCAAACATGGCGCTCTTCCTTGGTTGAACATGTAGTAGTCCTCTAAGAACAAATCAAAAAATTCCTACCTACACTAACGAGAAGATATCCGAGAGCAATGCTTGGAAGAGATATATAACAGTTGGTTAAGAATATGTTAGCCCTTCTGTGAATCCATTTGTGGGTTTCTGCATCTTCTTTTTGAAGTTTGTCACGCTGCAGTTTGGACAAATGTATTCCAACCCATCGGTTTTGGCGTAGTCCTGCAGAAAACATAGCCAAAAGTCACATTCAATAAACAGTTAAGCTGAAGTTTGTCACATTCATCCAAAAGCCACGCTGAAGTTTGTCACGAGAAGTTCGCCCAGTTAAGCTTTTGGTGTTTGATATCGGATTGTTACCTTGAATGCTCCTAGCCCTTGCCGTCTATCACATCCAAAGTGTGCCCACTCCCCGCAAATGCCGCAGTTCACCCAGTCACCGGCAGCACTACTGTTTTATGACAATTGGAAAAGAATAATCTGAGCTCAAGGCTTATATGCATGAACATGTTGATGATTACAGAAGGTAATAGAAAAGATTCAGGATCAAGATAACAGCAACCTGTGACACAACAAGCAGCACTCGCCATCAACGTCATCGTGTGCTAGTTCATACTCCAAGAGGTACGTTTCATAATGTCTTTTTAACGTGTTTCCAACACCCTAGCGCATGAAAGAGAACGATATTACTAAATCAATCAGGCATGCCAGTAGCAAAATTCAAGCAGGAACTAAGAATTACATCAAGTAGACAAATAAAACTGCAATGTGAACATACGGTCATTCTATTCGTCGCTGTGTAGTTCAGCATCTTCGAGAACACCTGACCTTTCCAGTTAATGCCATTCCCAACATGAAATCCTCCTCGTGAAACAACCTGACAAAGGCCACAAATGAGAAAAGAAAGATGATAGAAAGTCAGAACAGGTCCTTGAAGGAGCAAAAACACAGAATCAAAAAGTATACCTCTCTGTACAAATTGTATAAATCAAGCCTCTTCGAATTGAGGATGGCATCTGGAAACTCGGCGAACCCACCATGGGGAATCAGCCGAGTGTGTCCACGGAGAATAAGAAATTGCATCACATCCCTCAGAAATTCCTCCTGCAAGATATGGAAGTCGTTAAACCAAAGCGCGAAGGATGTGACTATGGAGGTGAAAAAATGACCATGCTCTGATAACATAATTTATCACCTAGACCACACAAACAAGGAATAGACTGTGAATTACCTCAGGACATAATTGAATCGGTGCTCTGTCACAACCATGTTTCTTAAGAGGGATTGGGTTCAAGGATATGATCTGCTTGGCCTGATAAGAGGTCGAAGAAGATTTTCGATATGGAGCAGGATTTGATGTGGTATACCTCGTGGATGGAGCAGGTGGCGGGTTGAGCTTAGTTTGATAGCCTCCCTCAAGACCATCCGCTTGGGTCGTCCCCGTAAATGGCAAAATTTTCCTAAGTTGACAATGTCGTATTGGCCGCATAGCTGCCATTTTCAAATACTGCCGTGTGGGTACTACCATAGACGAGGACCCGTTGGGTAGTCTTGAAGGTTTTACTCCCGCATATATCGTTCTTGGAGCAGCTTGGTTTTCAGGATTTTGATTACTTCCCGAGCAAGTGCTTGATGCTTGACCTGGGAAAGACCTCTTCCGACAAGGGGCAGGTGGTCTCAACCAGCTGGGGACAGGAGTGACATCAGGATTTTGCAACTCCAAACCATTTTCACGTCTCGTGCATAAGAACATTAAACGGTCAGCATCATCTTCCTCAAAAGAAGCAACAGCAGTGCCGTGAATGCTGGCAATGCCCAGCACAACGAAACTTCGATAAGAAGCCTCCGGAGCTAGCTGCCTCAATACCTGATAATGCATGCACAAGAATAACACCATCCCCAATGAATAATTAATATACAACTCAAACAATCAGCGAGAATTGGGAAGCATGTGTTCTGAAGTTATAACCTGCAATGCCCATGTAGGTATTTTCATACATACTTCAAACACTGACGCCCCACAAGCAATTGAATCGGACTTCCGAGGCTCTGAAGAAGTAGGCATGTTATCATCTGAGGCAGGAATCGCATAGACAAGCTGACTCCTCTCAGTCACCTCCTTCTTTATATGGTTCTCCAACAGCTGAGGATGGAGAGACAGCAATAGATTTAGGACCATGACAGGATTAATATTAGAAAAGTGGGTAAAACGGTGAAAAAGGCAAGAGGAGATTGCCTGATCATAAAAGCAAGTTTGAGCACTGCCAGACACAAGAAGCGAGATGTGGGCAGAGCTCGAGGTAGATAAATCACACCGCATTGTTAAAACACCACGGGAGAATGTCCCAACCTGGAGAGGTGGCGGAGGTGCGCTGTACAACACAACCAAAGTTAAGACGGTCATTTCTCTTTCGTAATAACATTCAGGAATCTATGACCAATACCAAACAACAATAGAACAGAATCAATATTAATTACTCCTACACAGCTACAGCAGTACCTGTATCTATTGTGAAGCTTGCTACCCCGCATCTGATGTACACAGCAATGAACCAAGTCAAGTTAGAACAAGAAGGGTCAGCATCATGCAAAGCATATAATTCAACACTTAAAAGTTTGAGACGAAAACTTGAAGCTCTATCGAATTCATATGATGAACTAAGAGACAGTACAAGAAATGGCATGAAAGAGGTAGAACTAGCTATAGACATGAAAGAGTTGGAGAGTTGGTTATAAATAGCAAGGAGAAAGACATAATCAAAGCTATCTTTTTCTTGTAATCCTAATTCGGACGTGAAGTTGTACAATCGTAGCAGGTGAAAATATTAGATTTAAGAAAATAAATAGCACCACTTACTTCGATGCTCAAAAGAGCATGAAGGCCATCCTCCAAGCATCCCAACAAGAAAGCATCCTGAGAAAATGATGTACTCGTCAGCAACTACATTTCACAGGTGTAAATTAAAACAAAGAAGTAAATCCCAACTCACCGGAGTGCAAGGCGATCCACAAACTAGAATCCTAACCGCCACAGCATCCTCATGAATATTTATAGCTGAAAGATTCTCATCAGAATTATCTTCATTATTTTCAGCATCAGCTTCGGGTAATGCAACATCAATAATTGGTGATTCTCCAAGAAGGCAGGGACCCATGGTGTCACCGGCTTTAAGGCTTCTAGCGGGAAGGACAAAATTGTTTCGGATGCAGTACAATCGGAACGATGCTTGTGCAAGTTGAAATGCATCCCAAGTATGACATGGTGAGCTGCATTCGGAAAAACTATGATCACATTATAGCTGCCCTCAAACTGCTTATGGGCCGCATAAAAAAAAAGGCATAAGTTTATGCACACAAACCAACGACTACCCCAGAGAAGGACAGTGGAGAGATCACATGGACAGATCGAAACCAGGAAAAATATCAGTACCTTTGTATGGATGAGAATAGTGCAAGACGGAAATGAGAAGCTGCATAGAGAGAAATTGCACATTTCCAGAATATGACATATGGGATTCCCTGCAAATGCAAGCAGGCTTGCTATGATCTTCATATTTCTCAGAAAACGGACATCAGAAGATTATTTATCCATATAGAAACATCAATGACACTATTGTTGATGTTCTTAAATCCTCACCTTAGAATAAAGAGCCTCTGCCAATTTTACACCACTTGAGATCTCCAAATAGACCTTGAAATGTAGAACACAAGATTATTTCTTTACCAAAAATTTCACACCAAAGACTAAGGTATCCAAAGATCTACTGAGTTAGGAAGCTAGAATAAGAGACCAGTGCATATACTCCCGTACACTGCGAAAGGTGTAAGGGCGCACATATGGAAATAATCCAATGCGTTATTTGTGTCAATGTTGAGAGAGTCCGACAGCCACCTAGGGCCTAAGTTGCACATATTAAAGAACTGGACCCTGTTCCTAATATCATGGAAAAACAGCAACTCTGCTGATTCCACAACTTCACATCTCACTAAACCAAAAAGTACACAAGGCCAAGATGCATTAAAAAACACGTAGAACCACATACCACAGTAGGCAAAGTGGAACCAAAGAACTCGGAAACCCCTTCAGCATTAGAGATGTCAACACCTCCCCAGTTTAGAGACCCGACTTCATTGTTTGGAAGCAGTTCGCCTTGCAAGTATACCACGTTCGGCCTCATTGATTCAAGCGTTCTTCGAAACTCATCAACACTGGGGCTATTAAGCATCTTGACCTCCAAACGGCCACTAGATGATAGCTCGGGAAAGGGATATCTTAACCGATGACCATCTTCGTCTTCATGCCCCCGCTTACTTGCAGAAACTCCAGAACATACAACAGCAAGGATACTGCAACTCTGCTTTGAAGCTCCTTGGGACTGGAACATCCTTCATATAAGGTGTATTGAGACGCTGAACTTCCCCCAACGTAGAGGGAGCCTCAAATTTCTGCAAAACCAATTCACAACACAAAATAAAAAACTAATCCCCAATTCCTCAGCCCTAACCCAGATGGGAACACATCAATATTCAAACAAAAACACCACAACCCAGATGAGATCAACCCAAATTAACACGAACCCATAGGCTAAAAACAACAAATTTCACTGACCCAGAAGAGAAAATCCACAAAATCGAAGACCCCAATCGAGATTTGAAGGTGGGCAGCTCAAAATCAGGAGAGGAAAGGCACAGGGGGAACCCTAGAATCGCCAGAGGAGCAAAATAATGAAAATAAACAAAACAGAAAATTCCACTCACCACACTTTCTCTCACAACACACCCCTATCTCTCTATCATCCACGAAATCCAAAATCACACACAAAAAAACTTAAGATCAGAATCTTTCTAATTTGTAAAAAGCACAAGGTGTTGTCAGTTTTGGTTGCAGTGACATGTACACAAAATTTACTCCCTCAAATTCCAACCTAACAAACCCACAAGTCAAAACTCACCAAAACTCAAATCCACATCAAAATCAACAACACCCACAAATCAAAAATCAAAATTTAGTAAAACTCAAAACGACCCACGACCCACTTTTTCCCCCAAAATACAAAAGGGTACCAAAAATCGAAATCAAATCAGTAGCTTGTAGTAGTATACGTGTATAGATAGTTACGGTAGCAATTAAAACAACCAAATGGGTGAACAGTTTTCGGAATTATTAAAAGCAAAATGGAACTCTATGATTCCAAATTCGCAATTCTCACTCCCAAAAAAAAAGGGGGAACCCAAAAAAGAATTGATTTTGACGTGGAAATGTGTGGAAAAACAGAATGATTTGCAAATGGGTAATCAGAAAACACACTTGTAATCTGATTTTTAATCTCTCAATTCTCTCTCGCACAAAATCCCCTTTTTTTTTCTTTTTCTTCTTTTTTGATCTGTTTGGTAAAACGATCAAAGATGTCTCAATCAAGATCATCATGATCATGATCAGCTTAGTATCCTTGATTATCTTTCTCTTGACTATCATTTGATTGATGAGAGGGGTTGTGTTGAAGAACTGGATGGACTGGGTTTATGAACACGTGCTGCAACGCAAAAAATTTGAGCATTTGGTTGATTGAAAGGAATTTTGTGACACAGTATTACATGATGAAGTATAAACCATAGACTCAAGCGAATTTTAAATATAATCATTGAAATACTAGAAATTTATTAAAAAAATTATCTCAAATTTTGGTATTTATCAAAATATTATTTAAATTTTATGAAAATTTTAAAAGTATTACTCAAATCATATGATTTTTTCAAAAACATTATTCAAATTATATGATATTTTTAAAAACACTGCTCAAATCATATAATGTTTTCAAAATAACTTTTATCTCTACTAAAATCGTTATATTGAATAATTTTTTTTGTCTAATCTATTCATCAATATAACTTTATCATCCCTTTGCATGAAACCCACTTATTTTCAATTTTTTTTCTTAATTTTTTAGTTTCTCAAATCTTATTTATGTTATTAATTTTTTCTAATTCGATCACTCAAATCATAATGATCATTATTTTGAATGTAAAGATAAGATATTAAACAAGGGGGAAAGGAAAAAAAGTCAAAAATTGCTGAAGTCAATGGATTCACTGACATCAACAGGTATTATGTAAATTTCATATAATTTGGATAATATTTTTATAAATATTAAGATTTGATGTGGTTTTTGTAAATTCTTATGATTTGGGTGGTTATGTGTAAAAATCTTTAGACGCAAAAATCATAGAATTATACTCATTCACTTTAAAAATACTGCTCAAATCATATGATATTTTTAAAAATATTGCTCAAATCATATGATATTTTCAAAATAACTATTATCTTTAATAAAATCGTTATCTTGAATAATTTTTTTTAGTTTTTCTGTTATCTAATCTATTTATTAACATAACTTTATCATTCCTTTGTATGAAACCCTCTTGTTTTCACATTACTTTTTTATTTTTCTCAACTTTGTAGTTTCTCAAAATCTTATTTATCTTATTAAATTTTTCTAATTCGACTACTCAAATCATAATGATTATTATTTTGGATGTAAAGATGAAAATATTAACTAAGGGGGAAAGGAAAAAAATCAAAAATTATCAAAGTCAATGGATTCCTTAACGTCAATATGTATTATGTAAATTTCATATGATTTGAACAGTGTTTTAGTTAATATAAAGATTTGAGGTGGTTTTTGTAAATTCCTATGATTTGGGATGGTTATATGTAAAAATCCCTAAACCCAAAAGCCAAAGAACTATACTCCTTCGCTCCAAAATAAATACTCCATCCTTCCCATAAAAAATATAACGTTGCATCATCATTATATTATTCAACACGTATTTTGAGTAGTTTCGTTATACGTCTTAACACGTAAGAAAATTACGTCACTCACTCATAGTTGAAGTACATAGCTTAAATTATTATTACTATTTCACGATAATTTTAGGTAAAATGATATTTGATCGTCCCATGGAGGATTCGTAGTTTGAATAACTTTATTGCTGACCTAAACCAACATTGCACTTTTTATGCGATGGAGGTAGTACTATTCTTGTAATAACTCAAAAATTTGTCGAATGTAAAAATATATATTGGATTAAAAATATACGTACGAAGCGTATGTAACGAACGCTTAAATAAAATTTATGAACGATGAACGTTACATCGTTAAAGTTATTATGCATTTGAGACACAGGTTTAAACTTGAAAATTTGAGATCATTGAATGAAATGTTATTATGAAATATTTGAGATAATTAAATCGACAACGATTAATTATCGAGAGACATTATAATCGCATGTATATATATAATGAACGAATCAATGTTATAATATTATAACGCAACGGTTTTTAATCTCAAAAAGTTATATCGTTAAAAGGAATACGATATTAATGTTTTTGGTATAATTAAATCGACACGAATTAATTAACGAAAGACTAATAATACGAAACTGAGATAAAAATAGACTGACGAAAATATAACGAGGGATCAAAATTTTTAAAATTCTTTCCCTCCACTTTCTTATTTCCCTTTCTTCCTCCACGAACCACCACCAACTCCACCCACCCCCGACACCTTCCACCAACACCACCCACACGCCACCCACCGCCACCCACCGCCACTAACACCACACCAACTGCACCATGATCATCTTTAAACGCCGGGGAAAGGTTCGCATGTGCAAGGGAAACGCGTTTGTTCTTACTCTCCTTCGAAGCCGCGCGCGTCTCCCCACCTTCGCGCCACCTTGCTGACACCGCCACCCCTCCGTTGCTGCCACCGTCATCATCTTTAGACCTTCAACGACTGCATGCTACGACATTTAACCATCCAAGCAGCCGGAGGACAAACACCCGATGAAGGCAGCCGCGCGCGGGGTTTCTTCATGATCACCTCGCTATTCTCACGTCACCATCACCTTGGACATTGCTCCCACCTTTCCAACGATCATCAAGGATGATTTGATAAGATAGTATGGTACGGAGAAGGTTAGCATGGCCTTGCGCGAGGGTGACATGCATAAACCGAGAAATAACAAGTTTCCGGTAAAAACATAGATTTTGACGATGTTTTTCGGCTACCAACTTGTCCAGAGGAGTAGTGACAGGCAGATGGTGAAGGGAGTGAGGCTCGGATGCCTTTGGTTTCGAGATTTGGATATAAATGAACCTTAAAGTGCCTTAACGAGCTTTTTCGGCCAAGTTCGGCGGGCAACGGTGAAAATGTTTGACAGAGCAAGACGATGTGTTTTGATGACATCGGGTGTAATGGATGTCGAAGTTGGTACGTAAACGAGCCTTAAAACGACTTAACGAAGCATTTCCGACGACATTCCGGCCACATTCCGGCCACCGGTAGTGACGGCGGTGGGAAAATGACGGTGAAGATGACTTCGGATGTCAAAGGTCCTAGGGTTTTTAAGGGATTCTTTAACCCTGAGTAAAACTAGGGTTAAGCACGTTTCAAAGGTAACCTAACCCCTCTCGATCCAAATCATGCATATTATTTCATCAATATGATATGTTATGATGATTATGATGTAGAGGTTATTGACAGGAGGGCGATGATATGCTTCTTTGCTTAATAGATGCGTTGAGGCGATAACGGAACTAGGGTTTTGATATTTTATGTATTGATGCATGCATTGAGTTAGAAGACACCATCTAATGCTAATAATGATTTTAAAAGGGGTCATGGACGTATTACTTTGAATGTGTGTATGCTTAATGTGCGATATGAGGAATTACACTTAATTATGAAATTTATACAATAAACGAAACTAGGGTTTCGATAGTTTTTATGCATGGAAACATGCGGACGTAAAATAATGCTCATTATGATCCCTAAATGCATGGATGAACCTTCATGATATGTGTGCGTGTTTGGTGTGGTGAAACGTTGAATTAATCTTGATCACAGGATTCATGCACTAAATGAACTAACTATACCATGGGGGGGTTCGGGTTACTTGAATAACCTTGACTTTATGATTGTGATCGGAAATGGTTGTTTTATATGTTTGACATGTGTTGTGGGGTTTTGGGATTGATTTTTCCTAGGATTTATGTTAGGACGTGATTGAAATGTTAAACGCGTTGTATGTGATTTATGTACAAGCTTCTTATGCTATCTTTACTCTGTAATATGTGTTATATATTGTATGAAACAAAGTTAACCGAACAAGTCCGTTGTCGCCGATGAGGTCGTATAAGTGAGTCTTTTGGGATCGACTTCATTGACTCTAAGAGTGTTCAAGTAGACATGACTGGGTCAAATGTTAAGAGCACAAGTGTGGTTCTCTTTATGTGCGCAATGACAATAAGTCGCAGGGCAGGGTATTTGCTGATTGGGGAAAGGCTGCCCTCTGTAGGGGGACTTTTGGTATGTAAATGAGGGTTTATTAAACCGAATTACACGCGAGAGACACAATGAGTTGGGTTGCGAACCCAAATCATGCGTAGTATTTATGAAAAACAGAAACATTTTCATAAAAAAAAATGAGTTTTCAAATGATTTTGGAAAATGATATGTGACTGAGGATTTGGTCCAGGTCAGTGTCTAAGTCTCTAAAATCTCTCTTCATTTATGTCTTCATTGAATTCTTTCATTCATATTGGGACACGGACTTGCGTTGGTTAAGAAAATGAAAAGAATATGAAAGAGAATAATGGCATTTATTTTTTTGATGTGTGTATGATCTGATATGGCGTTCATAATTTTCTACGGCTATAAGAAAATGTTTTACAAGTACTTATCGATTGCTATAGTCGGAGGAGTACCCTGCAAATCGAATACATAGACTTTGGTTGCTAAGATTTTAGCTCATGGTTATGTGTTTTATTTGCAGATTCACCACCAAGCGATGTTGAAGTATTAGAGTGAGATTTCATGCATATAAATACTTATCTCATTGTTTGAGATGTAACAAATACTTGCTGGAAACCACTTGTAAGCAAAGAGACATTATAATATGTTCAGGATTACATATCATTATTTGGAATTATGATTTGTATCGTTTAGGTAGCTTCCTTAGCTTCTATATCTACAAATCCGTTTGGTTCGTTTGGCTTTGTCATGGATTGGGTTTATGACGACATAACGTCACGTGCCAGGCATTCCGGATTTCGGGATGTTATAATTCTAGAACACCTTTGTCTTTTGTTTTATAGTATCACATCAATTCATTTCATTATCATTTATCTTCTCTTTTTTTTCTCTCTCTCATTCCTCTCCCAAACCCTCAATATGAATATGAAAAAAAAAGAGAAAATAGGGATTTTATATCAAAAATTCAACATACGTAATCCTGTGGTGATCAGTTTATTGTATTATTTTGGGACGGATGGAATAGTTAGACGTAAATATGGGTAATATTGAAAATCTATATATATGTTATCACAAATGGTCGATACAGATATGTTATCACAAGTATAGTTAAGAGAGGATGAAAGATGAATTCCAGAATATTTACACACCAAAAAAGAAATTACATAACTGAAATTTCTATCAAGAGAAAATGAGATTAAAAGAGGCCATCATCCAGCCATCATTCATCGCACAAACCATCTCTTAAATCTATAGGTGTGGTACGTTAAATTCTTCCGATTAAGGTGTGTTTGATTAGATTAACCCGCTGATCAAACTTTCATTCGCATTTAACTCTTAGGCTTCGACTATCTGTAGAGTTATACGCATACTAAAGAATGTATTTTGATAAAGTGTGTCGATAAAAATTGACTCATTCATTGATAAAAATGTTGCTTCTAATCACATGATCAGAAATTGATATTTCTATCAAGGAAATCAAGAGCCGCTCGTTCATGAGTAGTTAAATCTGTTTTTGGATGAACAAATTACGTACGCTGATGATCATGTAAATACTTCAAACAATACTTTGTTCTTCAAAACCAATGAAACATTTTACTTGTTTCTTGTGAAATATACGAATTAGTAATATTTCTATTTTATTTTCACTCAGGTTTCATAATCATTTTGATTTTTACACATGAAAGATAAACATAGACACCACGGTCCAAAAATTGTACCCAAAGACGTGTTTGTATCGAGGATAGGATTTATAGCATCCCGAAAATTAGACTTATTTAAAAGACGTTATCGTCATGGTTTAATCCTAAGACTAAATAACAAGGCTCTTATGAAATATAAACACATATCTTATACCTTTTCGTCTCCATTTGAGGCTAATTTTATTGTCCGTCTTTGAGTCTTCTTTACCTTATATCTTTTCGTCCCAATTTGACGTTACTTTTATTATCAATCTTTTAGCCTTCTTTAACCCGTTTTCTAGACTAACAGCTTCGTAGGAGATCATCCATTTCAGCATTATTTCACGGTTTCTCAGAAGATCATTCATCCCATCATTATTCCAAGTTAAGCACGCTGAATGGTGAAGTTCTAAATTGATAGACTATCGAAAAGAAAGATACATCTTGTTGGTATAAAAAGTATTATCAAATTATTTAAATTTTTTCCTTGGGATGTTACATGCACCCCCACTTTAATCTATTCTAATTAATAAATATATTAATACGATTTGATTAAATTATAATTAAAAATATCATGATGAGTTAAGGTTGGGAAGCTGTTGGCCGTACGATAAAGATTGATACATTGAATTAAATCGAATGTTAAATACGTTTTTCAATAAGTTATTGATAACGAATATTCATAAAGATTGATCCTTAAATAACCTTAATTAAAATAAATAATAAAATCATTAGGAATTATATGCAATCATTATTTTATAAAAATGTCGAACATTAATTACAATCGATCCAACTAATGAAATCCTATAAACGTACACCTACGAATTAAAACAATAAGCACGTTGAATTGTTAGAAAGGTAAACCTAGTTTCTTCCTCTCTCTCTCTCTCGGTTCCTCTCCCCGACCCCACCGCCACACCTCTCCCCCGCCGCCTTCCCTGTTCGTCGCCGCCGCCCCAGTCGGACTCCAGCGCCGCCCAGCCGAAGCACCAGCGCTGTCGCCGCCTCAGTCGGACCGCCCTCAGCCAGGAGCCGCCGCCGCTCGTCCCTGGTGTCTCCGTTGAAGTTGCCGCCGCTGACCTGACCACGGCGTCGTCGATGTCGCGAGATTGAATGAGAACCAATCGACGAAGCCGATTGAAAGACCTGACCTTGTGTGAAGCCTCGTTGCAATTGTTATGGGTGCGTGTGATCGACCGAAGCCGAAGTCGCGACGAGAAGCATGCCTGGAAAGGAACAGGGGGCGAAGGAAGGGGCTATGTGACCCATTGACCATAAACACATGTTCACTTTATAATAATTTAGTATTGTTAATTATTTAGTATAAAGTATGCTTTAGTAATTATTATGTTATGTTGTTGGTTTAATAGGAGATCGGGAACTCGAGCTTGGAGACGTTGAAGATCATTAACTCATTCAAACAATTAAAGTGGTTTTAATTCGTCTTAAAGGTAACATCAAATCCGTGTTTATTTTTAACGGTTAAATGTCGTTAGCTTTGGTTGATGGATGTCTATGTATGATCACCTTCGCATGTTAATATAAGAAAAAGAATTATTTTATTATTTTGATTGTCTTTGATTGAATTGTATGAATCTCTATGATTTGAAATTTGGGTAGATATTTGGGATGCATGACGACCTTAATAATGAGGTGGTATGGATTGAGACTGAATTAATGGTTTAATGAGTGGAGAATTAATTAATAAGTTAATGGGTTGAAACAATGGCTTGGACAAGTTGAAAAACTAGATAGGGAGGGTGGATTGTGAGGATATTTTTCACGTGCACGCAACGAAAACGAGGATGAGGATTGGCCGTATTGGCATCAAAGACCACTAGGGGAAATTTACTGCAGGAGACCTCATTGTCAATTATTAGGGAGTCACGCTCTTAATTGGTAGACCTCATTGTCAAGGACCACTTGGGTTTGGTGATTGATTGTTGTCATGTTGTATGATTTTGGTGTATCATTTGTCCTGGCTTAGAAGTTTCTGATGGAAATCTGAGCTCTATCTTGCTTGTTTGTTAAAGGTATTTGCAGTTGGTGGTCATGTATATGTAATTTAGCAGTCTGCAGTGTGGTTCGTTGGTACCATGTTGGAGGTATTGATGTTGAATCTAGTTTGAGGAAATAGCGAATTCAAATAGCGAAATGTGGAAGATGGAAGAGCACGATTCTCCCAATCCGGTGAGTTGATGTTTGCCTCTGCACAACAGGTATTGTACCATGCGCATTGTTTGATTTGAAGAGACTATAAATCACGAAATGCCTAAAGTCCCTAGAGATAAACAAATCTTTACCTGAAGCTTAACTTATCTTTGTACTGATCTAACATAGCAAAAGAAGTGATCTAGATGAATGAAAATTGTTATATAAGGACCCTTGGGTAAAAGTAAAATGACAAACTATGTGATTGCATCTAGGGCTGCAAATAAGCTGAACGGTATCAAACTAGTCACTGTTTGGACGTACAACGCAAGTGCACGTGTCATTCATGAATAGAGTGAAGAGTACAAGAGTATCGATCCCACAGGGACAATAGAAACTAAGCACTAGAATTAACACGTTAGCTAAATTTAAGTCGATTGAAATTTTGGATTTTGTTTTCCTTGCACGCATACACACAAGTGATTTTTAAAGGACTTTAAGATGATGGAAATGAGTTTAAATTAAGACTTGGGATGACGGATCCGTTTATCAATTCATTAAATTCTAATGAGTTAAGATTTTAGAATTATCAATTTAATACTTTCCGATCGTATTATCAAATTTTCTTATATGCATCTTCGTAGAGGTTACACAAGCATCTTCTTAAGTTAAAGCATGTGACAATAAAGATTACACAATTTAGAATAAAAAGTCATTAAGCATCAAAACCTAAAAAGCACATAATTAACATAAATATGTTTATTTAATGTCAATTATGCTAATGTTGTCGGTTTTTTAGATATTAGTTTTCCTTTCGATTTAACTAACACATATATTCTGTAATTTTTGCAAATCACAAAATTCTTTAATCACAACAACATCATGTGTAGAATTAAATCATCAATAATAAGATTTGTTTTCATATGTACCAATTATTTTCATCTTAGAGATAGGTGAACCATTTATCAAATTTCATGGTTTTGTCAAAGGTCACAAAAGAGTCTCTTATTTCTAAATAGACTCTCTAGATCTTCTAAGTGTTTAAAGACTGATTTTACAAGTTAATTTTTAAAACCTTAAGGATATATGTTACCATCTTATCCTTAACTTGAAATTCTAGAATAAGATTACTTGTCAAGATCATGAATATGTTTCAACTTGTTCAATGACTCTAGATCTTGTAATATTTGACTCTTCTTAACTCATTATTGGTTAAATCACATGAAAAACTTTATCATTATCCCAAGTATGAAAGTTTTAGCTCATTATAAAAATGGTACAAACATACTTAAGCTTGTAGAGTGAACTATACATGATTACTAATTTCAAATTTCTAGTCACTTTAAAAATAGACAAATAAACAACTTAAGAACACAATATCTTCATTAAACTTTATAACATGATAAGAGGTTCAAGTATGTAAGGGATTTTACAACCAAAACAATGCAAGACGAGGAAAAAACTCAAGTGCAAAGTTGTCTCTAGCAAGACCGGCTCCTTCTCGATATGATCCGATTTAGCTTGATAAATTCTTGAAATGGTGTATGCAATCCTTGCTCTTAGTCTTCTCCTCTCCTCTGGTTGCTTAAGGGGAACTACAAAAACAATGCACAAAAGAAAGTAGTAGAGAAAAACAAAGACTAATGAAGAGATAGAGTAGTAAGTCTCTTTTATGCTATTTTTTCTTTACTAACATATATTGATGCTCTTTTCCCTTGCTTGCACGAACCTCTCTCTTTTAACAAGACAAAATGTCCATGTTTACACATTATTGATGTTTCAAATCATCACAAGACAAGGGATCCTTACAATTAAAGCTAATACATGATTGAGTTGATTAAAAGAAAAGTTCAAGATGATCACTTTGTTTTTCATCAATATTACATTTAGTTATATAACAAAATAGGAAGAATAAGGCCATATTGTATAAAAAAATATCAAGGATACATATCATCACATTATTAGGCCAATTGTATGATACAAAAAAGGGAGAATTATCTAGGTAAAAATCAAAACATTACTTGACACGATTTTACGAAAGTGAAAAAAATCTTGTACGAAAATAAGTACAACTATTTACACAAACCTTCGTTTAATGTGATTCAAAGTGCACTAGAAAGAAGACATTTAGAGATTTCCAATGATATAAAGTTCATGGCTTAACTTAACTGGAGTTTGGAGTATCATTATTTACAAAGTGAGATCAGTAACCAGGAAATTTAAACAATAAAGTGTCACATGACGCGAAATGACTTGTTTTAATATAAACACATATCAAATATATGCAATAATACTCAAAACATTCAAAAAACTAATTAAAGTAGTAAAATAACTTAAAACGACATGAAAATTTATCTGAATACACGAAAACGCACCTAAAGTCAAATATAAATGAGTGATATAAATGTCACTTATCATGAGCCGAGACAAGTCAGGTATGGCTTGGGCTTGGCTCGTTTAGGTAAATGATGGGCTCAGGTTTGGATTTAGGCTTGATTCGAGTCTAATTGAGCCGAGCCTATCAGGCTTGTTTCATAAATAGTAAGGTTTGAGCTCGCCTTGGCTCTATTCATTTACTCACTCGAGTCTAATCGAATCGAGTCGAGTCTTTTATGAATAAATTACAATATCGTTAAAATTTAAGTAAAAAAAAGGTATTATCAAAATTACAACCAAGCCAATCAAATTGATAAAACTAACAATTCGAGGGTGAACATCAGTATCATGATACACTTGTCCATATAAGAGGGTAGGAGCACTGATCAGTTTATACTAAAAATCAAATATAAAGAAGCCTTCTAAGAGCTCTACCCGAGGATTTCTTGTGTTTCAATACTCCATCTTATGAGTTATTTAATATAAAGGCGCATATAGTGGTCAGGAAAAATGTATGAGAAATTTTATGCAATATATATATATTAAATATACCGTGTATACTTATGGAAATTAAATTTTATATACATATATAACCTCGAGTCTTAAATTTGTCTTTAATCGAGCCGGCTCATGAGCTTATCAAATGAGCCGGTTCGTAAGCCTATCAAGTCGAGTTATGGATCACGAGCTTAAAATTAAGCTCAAGCTTGACTCACGAGCTTAACAAACAATACTCGAGCCGAACTTTTTTCAAGCCGAGCCAAATAGGTTTATGAACCGGCTCGGCTCATTTGTAGTTCTAATTGCATCTAATCACCTGGCTCATCAATAGGACTCCAGGCTCTCCAATTGCTATGTATTCAAAAGCCGTCTTCAGGAATATGCACAGAAAGTCGGCTACACAACACCCGTTTACGAGACTCTCAAGGAAGGTCCTTCACATCAACCTTCCTTCCGGTCCACGGTGATTGTGAATGGAAACAGATACCATTCGCTCAATGGTTTTTTGAATCGCAAGGCAGCAGAACAGTCGGCAGCTGAAATTGCTCTTTCAGAATTAGCGAAATCAGGGGAGTTGAAGCAATCCATTTCTATGCCAGTGGTAAGCATATGGTTTACATTTCTACGACTCCTAAGAATTTTATTTTTTCAAGTATTTATATGGTATTGTTTTTTTTTTTTTTTTCCGTTCGTCGTATGCCACACTTGTGTCTGCCTCAGCATGAAACAGGCTTATGCAAAAATCTACTGCAAGAGTTTGCACAAAAGATGAACTATGGAATTCCAACATATGATTGCCGAGGTGTGACTGGCAATTACTCTTGTACTGTTGAGATAGGAGAAACACGATACATTGGTGCTGTGGCGAGATCCAAGAAAGAAGCCGAGACCAAAGCCGCCAGGACAGCTTTGCTTGCACTCCAGTCATGCTCAACTGGGCTGGATGAGAAAACAAATGACGAATCCCCGTATACGGTAATTCCTGTCAAAAGAAAGGAACCAGAAAAGCCTATTGCAAAAGGGACAGATACTCCTAAAAGGAAGAAGGAGGCTCGCTTCAATAAGAAACAACTGAGGACAAGACGCAATGAAAACAGAGGCAACAAATTCCCGATTCAGAATGTTGCTGCTCTCGATAGCACCGGAACTCCTTTGGTAGCAGAGCAGCTAAGTAGTGTAGGTGCTCTCAATAACAGCAAAGATCCTTTAATCGCAGAGCCGCAATGTACTGTGGGCGCTTTTGGTAGCAGCGGAACTCCTTTGGTATCAGAGCAGCAAAGTACTGTAGGTGCTCTCCATAGCAGTGGTGTTCCTTTGGTAGCTGAGCACCAAAGTACTATACCTCATTCTCAAGCCTCAGATGATGTACAAGTAGGCAATGCGGGCGATTCAGGAAACAATGCTAGCAATGAGTTTCCTTCGTGGCAGTTGCAGAACTGGGTATCTGATGCAATACTCGCTGGTCAAGCGCAAGTGGAGAGCAGCGGTCTTCTAGAGAACAAAGTTCTGAATCAGGTTGGTTCCAGCCAGACAGAAATTATAGTATCCGATGTCCCGCTTGACCAATCCCGAGCGGTGATGACCAATATTATCATAGCTGCATATCACGTCAATTCCATCGAGAAGGAAAGTGTTGCTCTGGATAGCAGCGGAACTCCTTTACTGGAAGATCAGCAAAGTATTATACCTCATTCTCAACTATGCCATGAAGTTCAAGTTGACAATACAGGTGATTCTGGTAACAATGCTTGCCATGAGGTTCTTTTGGGGCAGCTGGAGAACCGGGTCTCTGATGTAGTACTCGCAGATCAGATACAAGTAGAGAGCACCAGTCTTTTGGATAACAATGTTCTGTGTCAGTCTGGCTCCAACGAATCGGAAAGGAGAGTATCTGACGTCCAGCTTCCTGACCAAGCCCAAGCTGAAACCACCTGTCTTACAGATGACTCTGTTGCATATCATGTCGATTCTAGCCGGAAGGAAAGTGCTGCATCTTTACAGGTTGAAAATTCTAGTGATCCTTGTAGCAGCCCGGGGAAGACTTGCTCTTCAGAGCAGCAGAGTTTTGTATCTGAAGGTGAGTTAGTACATGAAGGTCAAATCGAGAATCTATGTGTCATAGGAAACAATGGTGGGTTAGTAGATGAAGTCCAAGTTGAGAATCGAGGTGTCATAGGAAACAATGGTGGGTTAATAGATGAAGTCCAAGTAGAAAATCCAGGTGACAACAATTGTGGGTTTACAGATGAAGTCCAAGTTGAGAATCCTGTCGTCTTAGGTAACAAGGCTGGTGATGGTGTTTTCATGAAGCTGGAAAATGGGGTGTCAGTCCAAGCAGATGCTCTCAGCTCCGGTTGTTTGGAGAGCGAAGTTGGGCATGGTACGTCTCACTTGTATTTGCTGCGGCATGAAGCAGGCTTGTGCAAAAATCTACTGCAAGAGTTTGCACAAAAGATGAACTATGGGATTCCAACGTATGAGTGCCAAGGTGTGACTGGCAATTACTCTTGTACTGTTGAGATAGGAGAAACACGATACATTGGTGCTGTGGCGAGATCCAAGAAAGAGGCCGAGATCAAAGCCGCCAGGACAGCTTTGCTCGCACTCCAGTTATGCTCAACTAAGCTGGATGAGAAATCGAATGTTGAATCCCCGTATACAGTAACTCCTTTGAAAAGAAAGGAACCAGAAAAGCCTGTTGCAGAAGGGACAGCAGATGCTCCTAAAAAAAAAGAAGAAGGCTCGCTTCAATAGAAAGATGCCAAGGACAAGATGCAATGAAAACAGAGGTAACAAATTCCCAGTTGAGAATGTTGCTGCTCTCGATTGCAGCGGAACTCCTTTGGTAGCAGAGCAGCAAAGTACTGTAGGTGCCCTAGATAGCAGCGAATATCCTTGGGTAGCTGACTACCAAGGTACTATACTTCATTCTCAAGCCTCAGATGAAGTTCAAGTAGGCAATGTGGGCGATTCAGCTAACAATGCTGGCCATGAGGTTCCTTTGGAGCAGCTGGAGAACTGGATATCTCATGCAATTATCGCTGGTCAAGCGCAAGTGGAGAACACTGGTAATCTATATAACAAAGTTCTGAACCAGCTTGCTTCCAGGCAGTCAGAAAGTAGCATATCTGATGTCCAACTTCTTGACCAAACCCAAGCTGAAACTACCAGTATTATAGATGGCGCTGCTACATATCACGTCGTGTCCATCCAGAAAGAAAGTGTTGCTCTGGATAGGAGCGGAACTCATTTATTAGCAGAGCAGCAAAGTATTGTATCTCATTGTCAACTCTCCCATGAAGCTCAAGTTGACAATACAGGCAATTCAGGTAACAATGCTGGCCTTGAAGTTCTTTCTGGGCAGCTGGAGAACCGGGTATCTGATGAAGTACTTGCTGATCGGATGCAAGTCGAAAGTGTCGGGTCTTTTGGATAACAAAGTTCTGTGTCAGTGTGGTTCCAGCCAGCTAGAGAGTGGAGTACCTGATATACAGCTTCTTGACCAAGTCCAAGCTGAAACCACCTGTGTTACAGATCACACTGCTGCTTATCACGTGAATTCCATCCAGAAGAAAAGTGTTGTTCTGGATGGCAGCGGAACTCCTTTACCAGTGGAGCAGCAAAGTGCTGTACCTCATTCTCAACTCTCCCATGAAGCTCAAGTTGACAATACAGGCGATTCAACTGTAGTACTCACTGATCAGATACAAGTCGAGAGCACAAGTCTTTTGGATAACAATGTCCTGTGTCAGTTTGGCTCCATCGGATCGGAAAGGAGAGTATCTGAAGTCCGGCTTCCTGACCAAGCCCAAGCTGAAACCACCTGTCTCGCAGATGACACTGCTGCATATCATGTCGATTTCATCCTGAAGGAAAGTGCAGCATCTTTACAGGTTGAAAATTCAAGTACTCCTTATAGCAGCTCCATGGATCCTTTCTCATCAGAGCAGCAAAGTGTTGTATCTGAAGGCGGGTTAGTTCATGAAGTCCAAATCAAGAATCTAGGTGTCTTAGGTATCAATGGTGGGTTAATAGATGAGGCCCAAGTAGAAAATCCAGGCGACTTGGGTAACAAGGGTGGGTTTACAGATGAAGTCCAAGTTGAGAACCCTGGCGTCTTAGGTAACAATGCTGGTGATGGTGTTTTCATGAATCTGGAAAATGGGGTGTCAATCCAAACAGATGTTCTCAGCTCAGGTTGTTTGGAGAGCGAAGTAGGCAATCCCGGCGATTCAGGTAGCAATGCTGGCCATGAGTTTCCTTCGTGGCAATTGGAGAACTGGGTATCTGATGCAATACTCGCTGGTCAAGCGCAAGTGGAGAGCACGGGTCATCTAGATAACAAAGTTCTGAATCATGTTGGTTCCGGCCAGACAGAAAGTGTTGTATCTGATGTCCCACCTTTTGACCAACCCCAAGCTGAAACTACCAGTATTATAGACGGCACTGCTGTATATCACGCCAAGTCCATCGAGAAGGATAGTGTTGCTCTGGATGGCAGCGGAACTCCTTTACTAGCAGAGCAGCAAAGTGTTGTACCCCAGTCTCAACTCTCCCCTGAAGTTCAAGTTGACAATACAGGCGGTTCAGTTGGGGCAGCTGGAGAACCGAGTATCTGATGTAGTACTCGTGGATAAGATACAAGTCGAGAGCACTGGTCTTTTGGATAACAATGTCCTGTGTCAGTTTGGCTCCATCTAATCGGAAAGGAGAGCATCTGACGTCCATCTTCCTGACCAAGCCCAAGCTGAAACTACCTGTGTTACAGACGACTCGGCTGCATATCACGTCGAATCCATCCAGAATGAAGGTGCTGCATCTTTACGGGATGAAAATGCTGGTGATCCTTGTAGCAGCCTTGGGGAGCCTTTCTCATCAGAGCAGCAAAGTTTTGTTTCTGAAGGTGGGTTAGTACATGAAGTCCAAATCAAGAATAACAGCAGAACTCCTTTGGTAGCAGAGCAGCAAAGTACTGTTGGTGCTCTAGATAGCAGCGGATGTCCTTTGGTAGCGGAGCACCTAAGTACTGTACCCCATTCTCAAGCCTTAGATGAAGTTCAAGCTGGCAATGCGGCGATTCAGCTAATAATGCTGGCCATGAGGTTCCTTCAGGGCAGCTGGAGAACTGGGTATCTGACGCAATACTCACTGGTCAAGCGCAAGTGGAGAGCACCGGTCTTCTAGATAACAAAGTTCTGAATCAGTTTGGTTCCAGCTAGTCTGAAAGTAGCATATCTGATGTCCATCTTTTTGACCAAACACAAGCGAAAACTACCAGCATTATAGATGGCACTGCTGCAAACCACGCCGATTCCATCCACAAGGAAAGTGTTGCTCTAGATAGCAGCGGAACTCATATACCAGTAGAGCAGCCAGGTACTGTACCTCATTCTCAACTCTCTCATGAAGTTCAAGTTGACAATACAGGCGATTCAGGTAACAATTTTGTCCATGATGCTCTTTCTGGGCAGCTGGAGAATCGGGTATCTGATGTAGTACTAGCTGATCAGATACAAGTCGAGAACACCTGTCTTTTGGATAACAAAGTTCTGTGTCGGTGTGGTTCCAGCCAGTTAGAAAGTGGAATATCTGATGTCCAGCTGCCTGGTCATGTCCAAGCTGAAACTATCTGTGTTACAGATGACACTGCTGCATATCATGTCGATTCCATCCAAAAGGAAAGCGCTGTATCCTTACAGGTTGGAAATGCTGGTGCTCCTGCTAGCGGCTCCGGGGATGCTTTCTCGTTAGAGCAGCAAAGTATTGTATCTGAAGCTGGGTTAGTACATGAACTCCAAGTCGAGAATCCAGGTGTTACAGGTAACAATGCTGGTGCTGGGGATTCCGTGATGCTGGAAAATCGGGTAGTCGACCAAACTCATGTTGAGAGCACTGCCCATTTGGATAGTGAAGTTGGGCATCAGTTCGTTTCCGCTGAAGGGGAAAGTAGTGTCTTGAGCTTCCAGTTTCCATATCTAACCTAAAGCATTATTGGGCGTTCACTTGTCTTAATTTAGAAGGAAAGTAGCATATCTGATGTGTAGTTTCTCCAGTAACCAGGTGAAAACTGGTGTCGACATGTATGCCAATGTATGTCACGGATCAAATCTTTTGCGGAGTTACATTGGGTGAGAATCGGCATCTGAAGATTATCCCGATCAACTTCTTGACTAAACATTCTCGCCGCAGTGTGGCTGGCCCGGGCACTCAAAGGGGTTGAAACTTTTAGATGCTTCGATCAGGTTGGCATGTCTGCTATATGCTAATGTATTTTTCTGTTATTTTTTGTTGGTATATGGTGAAATGGTTATCACATCCCTGTCGATATGGAATTGCAGAAGGAAACTTATTATGAGAAATCCAGTAGCTCTTGCTTCTCTTGTTGTGCTTGTTTAGGATAAGATTCTCTTCACTAATCACTCTAGCACATAGGATTAACGACTACACAATATGTCGATCGCCATCATCGTGTTCTTGACTTTTGTCTCGAAGATTTTTGTGATATCTGTTTGGTCTTTTTGATCCTTACCCTTTCGTCGTCTTGCTATATCCACCAAGCGATGGAAATCTTTCTAGGCTCGAACATCTTTCGCTCAGGCCTCTAAGATACCCTTCGGTTAGTCGAGAGATTACAGTTTTATTTCTTTAAGGTACCTTTGAAACTGATGAATACTAACACGATACCACGTTAGCTCATCCGACCCGACTAATCCAATTTATTAGTGGGATCGGGTCGCTATATCATTTGGAGAAGTATGATTTAAGTAATCTTTCGGTCGGGTATATCGTCACTTAACCCGATCAGATTTAGTCGGATCCACACTTCTTGGCACAAGGGAGTCATTTTCAAGCCAAATAAGCATTTCTCTATAGTGATCTCTGCTTATGTCTTTCTTCATCTTTTTGAGGGGATGTGTTGCGAATGTGCTCTAATGATTTGAATTATTCGACAAGGAACTTTGATGATACCACCATGAAAACAACTACTTTTGTTGTACTGATCCTACTAATCTAACAGACTATGAGCTCATGACGGAAGCATAAACTGCATCTCGACGATCCACGACGAACATCAAGAAAGGTCGTTATTCTATCGCCTTTGCCTTCTCTGTCGCCGGCTCCTCATCTCCTCCAGCAGCTTGCAGGTCTCACACTGGTCGCCCGCCTCACACTCCGGTCGATATGGAGCAGATGTTACCATCTTCTTCGTCGGAGTGGCTCTTTTCTCCTCGGCTTCATCGAGTGCTATTTGTTTGTCCCTACACTGTATGCTGCAAAATCCTTGATCACCCCTGCACAAAATGCAAGATATGTTAATCCTCCAATCATTTGAACTTAACATCGTGCACAGTAGAGCAAGAGACTCTTTTAACTAGCTACACTCAAGTCTGTTTCCAGGACAATGTTAATATGAGTATCTGTCCAATAGATCAACAACGTCTTTCTAGCATTGTCGTTCTGACAGTGTATTATATGTCAGGTAAAGATTATGTTCCTATTAATAACACAATCCAATTCCACAATACCAATCCTATTGCTAAAAATAGCACTATAGCACCAAAAGATTGAGCACAAGCATCTCTAATCTCACCTATACATGTAAACATCCTTCTCAGGTTTGAGTGTATTCTTGCAAAGCCAGCAACACCTCAGAAACGAACCCAATTCTTCGTCGAACCCATCGCCTCGTCTCCCCGCCTGTAAACCAGTAGAACTGAATCTAACAGCTGGTTTGATCAAGATGTTTGATTCCCCACCCTTGGATGCTTGAGTCAGAATCCTCAGACCAACTGCCACGGCGCCCGCCTCGGCGCCGTAGCAAGGAAGTTGAGGTCTTCTTGAGGGTGTTGTTGGTTCAGCTGTGGTGAGAGCTCTTCTTGCTATGGAGAGCATGGTGTTTGAGTGAGTTGAGTGAGTTGAGTGAGTTGAGTGTGGTTTTGGTGTTTTGGGGTGAAGGGAGTGTGAGAAAGGGAAGAAAAGGGAAGTGTGACCGGAAGAGATATGGAAGTGGTGGGTGTTAATGGATATATATAAAGATTTGTTAAGATCTATGGTTTGTGATTAAAATGTCAACTGTATAGTGGGGGTACTATAGTGTCCAATACATTTGGGATGAATTATATGTGAATATCTTTTTTTTTTTTTTCGGGTATGGGAAGAAATTCTGTAAAAAAAATCATTTAATTAGTGTGACATAATCTGAAATATATTGTAAAACAAATGTTTTTATCGGTAGAACTGATTCGTCGATATATCCGGTTTAATTTCGTTGGACGATAAACGTCGAAATTAACAAAATAATTAAACTATATTAAAGAGAGAATATAGAGAAAAAAAGATATTTTCTTCTCTTATAAATGTGTTTATACATCTCGTCTTACAAAATGAGTTTTATTTATAAGACTCAAGATGATTAATTAACACCCAATTTTTTTCATCTAATTAAAGTGATTAGGTTTAATTAGTAGCTAATTAGCTAAGTCCCTTTAATAAACTCAAAAGTATGTGAGATTTAAAAAAAATATCTAGATTTAGGCATAAATACATTATTTTCAAAGGATAATTATAATTGAATAATTATAACACTTCCCATTGATATATTTATCACATATTAAGATTGTCTCGTTCAAACATTGTCAGGAAAAACTCAGTAGGATAAAAACCTTAGCGAAGAAAAAAAAAGTATAATCTTCCACTCAAACAAAACTCCCTTAAACATTGAAATTTTGTTCAAGAAAATTATTAAGCTTTCTCATTTCTATCTTGTACCTAAGTTTCATAAAGGATGCTTCTGGTAATATTTTTGTGAATAAATCTGTCAAGTTGTCACTTGAGTGGATTTGTCGTACATCGATGACCCCATCCTTTTGAAGGTCATGTGATCAAAAGAATTTTGATGATATATGCTTTGTTCTATCGCCTTTGATGTAACCTCCTCTAAATTGTGCGATACAAGCTGCATTATCTTCATATAAGACTGTAGGCTTTTCACGAAGTGAACGCATCCCACATGACTCTTGTATATATTGTATCATGGATCTCAGTGACACACATTCTCGATTAGTGTCGTGCATTGCAATAAACTCTGAATGATTGGACGATGTTGTTGTAAGAGTCTGTTTTATCTATCTTCATGATATTACGACATTTCCAAAAATAAACACATAACCTATTTATGATCTTACTTTATGTAGATCTGATAAATACCCAGCATCTGTAAATCCAACTAGTGTGGATTTCACTCCTCTTGGATAAAATACCCCCCATATCAATGCTTCCACAAAGATATCGCATGATATACTTGATTCCATTCCAATGTCTTCTTGTCGAAGTTGAACTATGTCTTGTTAGTAAGTTAACTGGAAAAGTAATGTCCGGCTTTATGCAATTAGTAAGATACATAAGCGCACCAATTACACTTAAATAAGGAACTTCAGATCCTAAGATGTCTTCTCCATTTTCTGGAGGTCAAAACTCATCTTTCTTGATATATAATGATCTAACAATCATTGGAGATGTTAAGGGATGAACTTTATCCTTATAAAATTGAAAAAGGACCTTCTTAGTATATAGCAATTGATGGATAAAAGTTTCACTTGCCAAGTGTTCAACTTTTATGCCCAGTCAAAATTTAGTCTTGTCAAGATTTTTCATTTCAAATTCATTCTTCAGGAGTGAGGCTGCATGTGGAAGAAATACTACTTCTGGTGGTCAAATTTTCCTTTCAAACTAATCCATAACACGTATAAATTTTTGACGGTAAGATATTCAGATTTCAACCCCTCACGAAGATGATGTCTCAGGAAAATCAGTGTTTGAGCATTTTCTTGTGGGGTTGCTTCGTTGTTCTCCACTATGGTGTATTTTAGACCTTTTATATCTAGGTGTGATTCAATATCAAGAATTTATGATACGTAATTTCTCCTGATATGTCTATTGTTTTGAATTTCAACTTTGTGAGGTTTGTCATAGTTCTCTGGACACATCAAAGTGATAATTCATTAAGCTTATTTATTTTTTAATGAAAATCATATACAAAAATTTACGTTGTTCAATATATGGATATAACCGTTTGATTGTAATAATAAAATTTTCAGTTACGATTTTCTTCATAATACTACGATTTGTTGTAAGTTGTCTAATTTACTGATAAAAAATGAATAAAAATCAATCAGATCCTATAACAACTGATAACTCATATATATTAAAAAATTTTATTATTCATTATATTCTCAAAGTATGTATTTAATTAAAAGAAGAAAGCAAATGATTGTTATAATGTTAAGAATTACTAGTAATAATAAATAGCACAATAATTTGTTAAGTTTGTTCCGAATTCTATTTGCTATTTCTTCAACATTGGAAGCCATTACGTCGTTTATTGTATCTTAATGAAAAACACAAAAGTTAAGTCTCACCACTTGGAGCAAGTGCACCAACATGGAATATAAAATAATTAATAAGTTTTCACACAGGCGATACTTCGTCCGACGATGGAACTAATAATTATTTTAGATTACTATTATAATAGATTTTCACACAAGCGATACTTCATCCGACAGTGAAATCATAATTTTGTTGAAACTTACTAATAGGTTAAGACACAGACGATGCTTCATCCAACGGTGAAACCATAATTATTTTAATTAGATTATTATGTTATGGATCAAAATAAAATCAAAACATACGAGTGTAATAAATGAACTGATTGAACTGATTGAACTGATTTGTCGATATATCCGGGGTGATTTTATCGGACGATAAACGTCGGAATTAACAAAATAATTAAACTATGTTAGAGAGAGAATATAGAGAAAAAGAGAGATTTTTTTCTCTTGAAAATGTGTACATAACAACTCACAAATGAGCTCTATTTATAGGACTCAAGATGATTAATTAACACCTAATTTTCTCACTTAATTAAGATGATTAGGTCCAATAAATAGTTAATTAGATAAATCTTTTTAATAATCTTAAAGATAAATGAGATCTAAAAAAAATATCGTATAAATATATTATTTTTAAAAAGTAATTATAATTAAATAATTATAACAAAATAATGTTTTAACGGACATTGTAATGGGAGAAACATGTTGAAGTAAACTTTAACAGAAGTCACGGAACCTCAAACATCATGTTACACTCATGTCCAAAGGAAAAAAACAAAAAAGAAAGATCATTGCTTGTTAAGTGAAACAACATAACTACTCAACTTATATAAAAATTATTTTCTTCGTTTCAAAAAAAAATTATAATTTTTTTATCGGATATGTATAACGATATAAATTTTGATTGTTGTTACGAAATGATCAAACATTATTTTTATTTTTTTTTATAATATCATGAAACATTAATGATAGTAAAAGATTAATAAAACTTATAAATTATATCGTTTATATGAATAACGAAGTTTTTCAAATTACGTATAAAATAATACTTGTAAAAGTTATGGGACGGAATAACATTTACATTTTTTGGGATTCATTGAAGATCAATTGTATTTACAAGCTATTCAACATCAATTAACACCGATGTCCTAAAGTTTTTAGGACGGAGAGACGACATAAAGAAGAGTGATGCTCTAATGTGAATTAATTAAGCAAACGTGTATGGTCCACGCTACGGTAAACTAGTCTCCAAGTGTGCGATTCTCCATTTACGCGGTTCCCTTTTTCTTTGTTTTTTCTTTTATTGTGGTTGGTGAACCCAATGTGGCGAATCTAATGTTTAACAAGAGTTTAGATTCAAAGAATTTATTCCAAACCGTATGAGGATTCCCGTGGGAACTTAATTACTTACCAATATGGTCCTATATGTAGGTACGGATTTGGAAGATCAGATAAGAAATGAAAGACTGAGAGAATGTTAGAACTAAAACCAGCTTATTTATTGAATTCTTGAATTCTTGTTATCGGGTGTCGGTGCTGATCTTATTTACTGGATGTATAGTCCTTTAGTGATCTGACCTTATGTTGAGTCTTTCTCATTTGCGAGCTCCATATGGCCCCCTAAACTCTATTATCATTACAAGGACCATGGCACATATGGTCACTAGTCACATTGGTGACACCATCGATCTACCCTTTTTGTATGATTGCTGAACTTTTGTTCATCTATCAAACCCATATCCGCCCATTGTTTCACTTTGTACAACCAACCGTGGAACTCGTACTAACCAACATTATAAATTCGCTAAGAGACTTAAAAACGGCGAGCTAACTACCCAGTGCAACATAATCTGTTGTCTCATAAGTTTTGTTACACTGAAGAAGGTTAGGGAAATTAGGTTGACCGCTCGCTAGATAACATAATTTTGATTATTTAGAACTCTTCGAGTTTCTTAATTTGTATTACTTCTTTCGTCATGGATAAATTACAGCATAACACTAAATCAAAAATATGTGATTGATTTAAAATCAGTTAAAATGACTGGTTTTATACCATAAAAAAAATTTCATAGTTATGTTACAGAATCTTTTCAAAAATCTTTTTTTATAATATAAAATCAATCAACATAACTGATTTTAAATCAGACTCACAAACCCCATACTAAATATATTTTAATTTCAACATAAGTTACAACATTTCAATAAATGTCAAGTTTTGAATGTCGTAAAAACAAACACCCCTGTTCATGTGATCTTCATCATCATAAATTTTTCTTCTTCATCTGTTCGTAATTTATTCTCCACATTCATGAGAGTAAAAGAGTTAAAATTTTCACAATCAATACATTTATTAACAATCATGTCAAATTAGTCCTTCGTAATTTATCTACGACATATAATATTCAATAATTACATGTGCTAATTGAACTTCATGATGTATTGTTATCTTCAGTTGATTGCTTTTAAAAGATATTATCATCGATATAACCTTTTGTGTCATATGCTAGTCCTTGACAAATGGCTATGAGACTTTTAGAGGGGCTACTACATTTAAATCGACGATGATGACGAGTATGCTATCTTACTCACTCAGCCATTACATCCATCACATAAAAGACGTTCACACCAGCTTTTCGCGTACGTATGAATAGAGTAAACTAATTTCATTTCATATGTTACGATCAAAAGTCATTTTCACTCGCATCATCGATAACGTTCTAATTCTAATTTATGAATGGAAAAAGATATTTCCTCATGTATGAATTTGAGTAGTTTGGATTTAACAAAACCCGAAATGAAAGAGATCATAGAAAAGATGGAGACAACATAAAACATAAAAAGCAAAGGGTGTGGCTAAGCCGAGTGCGGGTGAATGTGATGACGAGGCAACGCGCACGCGGATCACACCGAACACGTGGTAATCGCTAGAAGCAATTATGCACTGTTTATCCACCAAAAAAAATCGCCGTCCAGAATATAGGGTGAAAAGGAGGAAACGCAGTAAAAAACAATCGTTCAGTTAAAAGAATCCGAGATACGCTCGTCGTAAAAATAATGATCGTCGAATGTTTTTTTTTTTTTTTTTACTGTGGGTTTCTAAATATTCGATTGTGTGATGTAACGGTCCTTTTTTTGTGATGGGTATGTGGAGTTGAGTGCTTCAGAGGCGGTTTAATGTGAGAACTATCTATGATGGGGTTAAGGGTTTCGATTGTGTACGATTTAATTTCTTCCAGTAAATTCGCCGGAGGGGTTCTTTGTTGGCAATTAGTAGATGTTTCCGAGTTTGTAGGTTAAGTGTTCTTGGGTGGTTTTTTTAACTGGGGATATTTGAGGAATCAATCATACTGTACCAAATATTACGAGGGTATAGGTTAGTAACACTCTTTTCTCATGAATCGTTCATATTCATGAGGATTAAGTGTTTTACTATGTTTAGGATATTTATCTTTTGGTAGAGAGTTTTCGCAATCATCCTCGGACACTATAGTGACGGGAATACCTTGGTCGTTATTGTTATGTTGTATTTAGGGCTTAAGCGATCGAGTCCCAATTCCTTAATGTGATCAAAATTTGCAGTTCAAGGCGAAGCGAGAACCCCATCAGATCGATCACCGGGGGCTTAAGAGAGTTCTTGAGAATCTTGACAATGCTGATAGCTAGATTCAGATTTTCAATTATGAAGCATGGTTTTTTATGTTCACTGATTAATCATATCCTGGGTTGGGTTCGTTAGTCATGTGATCTGAATAAGGTTTCTCATAGAGTGAGTCAAGTGTTCAATGCTCCAGGACTTCTGGTAAATTCTTAGGCTGTGATTGATGATTTGAGCAACAGAACAATGGACGACAGTATCGCCGAACAGAAAGGATGCGCTTTATAACAGGGATTTTGTACTGATTAGAAATTCATATTATGGTTCAGGTGCTTCTTATTGAGATTGACGGTGTCGGAATGACTTGAGGAATTCATTTTGCAGTTGTTTTAGAGATTGGGTTTAGATCTTTGTAGGACAGGGTTGCTGTTTGGATTTGAATGGTTCATTCGTGGCTTACATTGTTACTGAATTTGTTGCTTGCATTCGGGTTTTTAATGGTTTGATCGAAACCTTCTTGGAATGATGACCTGGGCAGTGCCAAGGTGGGAAGATCCTTGTCCTTCTTCAAGACACTGGATAACAGCTTTTTCATCAAGCAGGCGAAACTTAGATGCAGCTGTGTGGTATTGGTATGATATACTTCTTCCTTTGCTGTGAGTTATGCTTTTCTCGCTAATGCTCGCCCCAAATGAATGGAACCGTCGAATTAGTATAGTCAAGTTTTTGGATCGAGATACTTGTTGGTATATCTGAAGTCAGAATACTGGTTTCCTTAAAAAAAATTTCGTTGGGGTTTTTGCCTTCCTGTGTCTCCCGATATTTCCAATAGACTTTATGATTGCGTTCTACAGTACTTTAAAAAGGGCAAAGAGACCCAAAGACATCAGAAAACCTCAAACTTAAGAACTATGTTTGTAGTTACACGATTGAGTGTTAGAGAACCACAAAGTGCTGAAATGCTGAACTTTCTTAATGCAGCAACAAAAAGTTGGCCGCCACATGAAGTATCAGAAGCTGTTATTGTGATATACTTGCTGATCACAATCTGTTGAAGCCATCACGACTGGATTTTGCAAGGATACCATTGCCATTGGCATGTGAACCATACAAGATTTGCAGCCATGTCTCTTGGAGAACATCGGTAATCTCGTCATCCCTGTTTCCATATGCATAGACAAGCAGGGATCAGTGCGTATATCTTACTCCTGGCTGAATTATTTCTACTTCTTAACTTGTTTCCTAGGGAGTAGAATTCGGAGTTAACCTTGTGTGATGGCAAGTTGCTAGTGACAACTGCTGATCAAAGCGAGGACCCTCGTCCATTCCTTCGCATACTATCTCCCCTCTATCATCTCTGTAGCAGACAATGCCCTCTGAACGGTCTTCAAAGATCTGCAATAACAATGCGTCATCGTCATTAACCGTAGGAGTGTCTGAGGAACTAGTCAACTGACCTCTATCAATAGGGACTAGAACTAGTTATTGTTGAAAATTGAAGTCAAATTGAATTCCTATCTTGGAATTGTGCTATGAACCTTGGAGTATTTCTGTTTTGGAAATATGAAGTGAGTATTAACTCACTTGGACGACGAAGAGAATTTTCTTTGAATCGGTTTGAAGGCGGGTCTATATTAGTTTGGTTAAGGTTCATTGATATTGTATCTCTCATGTACTCATTCTCGAAGTAGTGAAAAGCGTGCGTTGTGCTTTTCCTTCATTTTGTCCCGAAAGGATTTCCACGTAAAATCTTTGTCCCTCTTTGTTTTTGTATTTTTCATTTTCATGTGTTCTGTCTTTCATATCTTGTGATCATTTTGGCAACAGTTATAACTCGAAAGTAAGTCACCCCTCTATACATTTGTTATTAACAACTATAATAACTTAGAGCACCAGAACGCAGAGATGTTGATGTCCCAAGTTCAGACATGATACCCTCTTAGTCCATTCTCTGTTATTATGGTTCAATTCTTAGACGACTTGCTCTGTGTCAAAACCTTAACCCAGGGAATTGTCAAGACATTGAGTCAATCGTACTCTGAACTTACGAAACTCATCGAAGGTAATGTAACAAGTAAACCCCTTTCTAGCAAACAAAGGTTCTCCTCGGCATACGATATTACAATAAGACTTTATGATCAGTAAATAGAAAAGTAACCTGATCTCTGAGGGAGAACTTGATCCGAAGTGAAAGCAGCTTCGTCGATGCAAGAGGAAATCGACTGAGCTTGATCTTTGCAGCTCCATAGCCATTACTCAGGATCGGGTCACTATGTCGATGGGGAATGATACTCCGAGGCGATGACGATATAGGAGAGAATTGGATAGCCATTGCTGCTTAATCATCTGGGAGGAGATCAAAAAAGGAAGAAGAGATCTAGGTGATGAGATATGACTAATTATACTAAGAAATCACCTCATTGGATTATGAATTTGAAATATACCTTGTATGCTACTAGTTGATAGTACTATAATCAATTAAACCAAGCTTTATGCTCTTATCATATTGATATATTTTAAGGGGACAATTATTTTCAAGGTAAAAAATAATAACTCCAAAACATTATATGCATCTAACTTTTTTGGGGAAAATATCCCTTTTCTCGTAACATGACGTTGGATAATAAAAATTGATCTTGGAAGTATCAATTATTCTAATGTGTGTTTTGTGACAGTAAGTTATTGGTTAGATTAGTGCATAATTACGTGGAATATGGGACATAATGTGAGTTATCCTTTGAGGTGAATTTCATATTAGATGTGAAATGTTGAGACCTGGTTGGCTGATGCCTTGGACTTTTGGTTTCATGGTTGGATGCTTGGTTAAGTCAGGTGCTGGATTATCAACAAGATAATATTGTTTTATGAACCTTGTTTTTCAAGGTTTAATTTGTCCTGTCTATATGTTAGAGACATATCTCTTTCAGAATCTCAGATCTGTGTTCGGTGTTGACAGTTCCTTCGATTACGAGAGTTAAGAGACTTTTTGTCATCCTCCGATCGATTTAAACAAATAACTAAGGGGTTGTTTGATATTATTGTTGAAAATCGTGACATTCAAAACCAATATCTGAATAGTAAATCAATAATAAAAATCAAAATTTAGAAAATAAAATATTTGTCGATGAATGGGATCTTAAATATCTTACCTAAACGAAACAAGTAAAATTAATAAAAAATCATTTATTTTTTTCGTTTCATCTGTTTCAGAAATAAATATTAAAAATATACTTTTATTTCATCAGATAGTGAAATAAAAAAAAACAAGAAACATAAATGATGTCAAAGAGACCTTAAGAAAGTGAGGCTTGATAAACTTGCTGAGTACTGGTGTCTATAGATAACCTGTGCTCTGCTTTGGTTGTGTTCGTTCTTGTTTCCTTACCTCGTGTTTGACGTCTGGTGTTTCTATTTGTATTTCTTGTTAATCCTGGTGTTATAGGTTTCGAATGTTGATCTTAATTATTGTACTTGATTTGTGAGCAGATCTTAACTTAGGATTGAGGTTTGTTAATCATCTGTCTTGGCCCTTTTCTTCTTCCAATGATTGCTCGAGAAGCATAGTAATCCTAACTTGTTTAAAGCTCACTAATTGAACCATAATCATTTGCCCTTGTTTGCATTCGATTTCTATCACTAGCACTACATATAATTCACCATGATTGTACCACTACTCTTCTATTTCATATGTTCATATAAACTATGCATGCTACACAAGAATAGAGGGCTATCATAGAAAGAAACATGAAAGAAAACAATGGTATCTTAGGTTGATTGTTTTCATTCAAGGCATTGCTAGGAATCCCTTGAAAGATGCCAAATCATGTATTGACCCTTTGGCTAGACTCTACTCGTATGATGGGATGTTGCACACAAGCTAGACTAGAGTTGCATTTTTTGGTTTTGTGTAGATACTCACGGATACTATAGTTATGGTCATGAGGACAATAATAGAAATCTATAGATTTGAAACGATACATTCATATCATCTTATGGGGAAAAGATTGATCTTCCAAGCTGATATCTTTGGAATTGGTTGGCTTCGAAGCAAGAAGCTAGTGTGATTTGCACAAGAAATTTCAAGTTAAACTGAATCGTAATCTATTCGAATAGTATAGATGTATATGAACTGAACTCCTATTTCAGGACACATGTATTTCTTTTTTCGTGTGCACAAATGTGGTACAGAATCACAGCTACTCCACTGGATGACACAGTATAATTAAACTTTAGGCGCTGCTAGTCACCCCCCACATGGTCCCACTTTTTTTTCATTTCCCATTTTACCTCTACTTCAATAATATTTAAAATTATTTATAATTTTTAATATATATATATATATATTTGAACTCTACACATCAATATCTACAAATTAAGATCAATATTGAATATAAAAAAAATTCATTACATTATAAATAAATGAATATTAATAATACTTAAACACATGGATTGATGTTCATCACTTCATTCCACAGTTGAAAACGAACTGCATAACTATCGACCCATCCTCGAGCTGCATTGGATGCGTTCTCCCACCACCATATCGGGATTGGAGGTATAGGATAATGATATGTAGAAATAATTGAATAAAGTGATTTCCGACATAGACAATAGCTATTTCACGACATTTCTGGACTTCAGTCGGAGGGGATCTCAATGGCAAATGCGTAAAACAAGCCGAAACATTTACATCGAATGTATGCAATACAACATTATACCTTGAAGCAATGACTAACCCCAAAGAGATACAGTTCATCCAGTGCTCCATACCCGCAACAGAGTCGAAACAATGTAGTGAGTGCAGTAACCTATCTGTAGCACCTTGTTCTTGATATATTATATCATATTGAGCTTTATTTAATATTATCTCTTCCATGAGATCTATTCGTACTCGACCCCATTCGTCTTCACAATAACGGAATTGTGCTGCTGTTACTCTGAATCCACAATAGCCGTCACTTCGAACATCGATGATGCGAGAAATATAATGCAGAAAGGCTTGTGGTAGTCGATCAATATAAGGACCAAGATTGGGTTGAGTCAAGATTGATGGACCGTCACCTTATTCCCTTCTACGTCTTTCTTTTCTTTGTGAAATAACAGATCCCCTAGAAGATATTTCCAGGAATGAAGGAATACGTTTTGAATTGAGCTCCTCTTTACATGATGGTTGACCTTTATGTTCTGTGTTGTATGAGGGGACTCGAACTGTGCTTTGAGTTGGGTCCGTCATATCGATATTCTTGTCTATCATATATTCTCGCATATCCGATTTCAAACCTTGTAATCACTCAAGAAGTCGAGATGTTCTATCTTATGGTGCTTCGTTATCGTTAGGAATGATTTGGTGCATAGACAGTTTTTGCCAAAAAGGATAAATAATAAATAATGGAATCGGGATAGACTGATTCCGATATCGTGCAAGATCATGCGTGCATGATAATCCATATATAGACTTGAAAGAACAGTGACATAAACTGACAATTTGAGGAGAGGCTTCACAAGATAACATAAACTGATAATGTATTTTCTCCAACGCCTCTAAGAAAACACAGCATCGTACCTAATCATAAATTAGTGACACAAATGTCAAATTAAGGAGAAGTTTTGTAAAATTATGGCACGTGATGATGTATTTTTTTCAACGTGTAAAAAGAAATACGATATTGTACCTGCTCATAAATTGAGTCCCTTATTTGTTTATGCCTTGAAATGTTAATTGATTTTTGGAATGATTTCTGAATGTTGTCAAATAGGATCTTCAGCATCTTGTCAATTTTTTTGAATGATGTTTGCAGTGATGACATTATATCCCCCAAATACAGTTTCAACCTTGAATGTGAAGACTCGCCTCTGTGGAAAGAAAAAAAATTATAAGAAAACTAACGAATTAAAAAAAAAAAATATATATATATATATATAAGGATTATACTCATACCTCTGACTTGAATTGCTACCCAAGTGCATGCACTGATTTGTCCACGCTGCAATAAAACGTTCTTTATATGGTGATAGCCATGTCTCCCAAAGATAGTGGTATACGATATTCATTGGTCTTATATGTAGCATCAATAATTAAGACAGACGGAAAATTGACAGACAACTCAAGACTTGAGGGATGGATCCATAGAATATCCGTGACTTCATTGGTATCAGGATGTGTCCGACAATCATACAAATATTTTTTATTTTGTAGTTGACTCAAAACCCATTGCATGGACGTTAACCCATCTCGTTCAAAATTTTTGTGAGAGAGAATATCGTTGTATACATTTTTAATTCAAGTAGTATTTTTGGGATCTTTTTGTTTCAAAATAGAGATTATTTCTCGTGGAATAGTGCTTTGACTCATTTCGATAACAAATTCAACTTCATGTGATTTTAACCTAGAAGGATATTCATACCCTTCGAAATGTTCCGCAAGGTCGTGATTATGAAAACCACAAACGATCTTTGACCCCCACTTGACACCATCTGAAGATTGTGATAAACCCCGTAACTCAAAAGGATAATCACATTTTTTGGTATCTGTATTTCTTTGTAGGGATTGACCTTCGATCAGATTTCGTGGTGGTTTGTATTTTCCTCCTCTTTCACATCCGAAAAAACATCTAGCCAATCTATTGTCTCTTAATCCGTTGGAATTTTCAATAACCACGACCATGCCATTTAAAGGCCTATTTTCTGTGTCCATTTTAACATTTCTTCTCTCATTTCAAAAATCTGTAAAACATGATTACATAATATATTAGTACGATATTACAAAATGCAATATATATCTATAATATGATTATGTATACGGAGTTACAAACCTGATCGGTTGTAAATTCCTGTGTATAATCACGACGATTATTACAAACGCCATCTATACCACAATGATAATTCCCAATAGACCTAAAATCCGAAAATGAAGAGCTAAAATTGATCATATTTATAACGACGTTTATAAAACACACTCCGATTGGTGTTGTTTGAAATAGATGAGATCAAATGAGTTATGATGAATCAAAATGAAATAAATGTAGATATATATAGAAAAAATTGAGTGTAAAGAATATGAAAAAATTGACAAAATCGAAATCTGAAAAAGTTGATAAGATCA
>JAOVYX010003070.1:0-11238 GCA_035668315.1 Drosera spatulata
AATATGGAAATCAATTCATTTTCAGCACCTCCCCTTAATATAGAAATGAAGACACAAAAGCCAATCAATCAAGCTCCAAAATCAACAGAATCCTAAGAAAAATCACAACCCCCAGATCCCCAATTCTTACAAGAATGAACCAAAACCCAGCACCCACAAACACAACAAAATCAGCAACGCAAGTCACAAACCCACGCACAAAGGAAGCAACTTTCACATACCCTTTTGAAAATCAACAGCGAAAATGTGAACCAGATGAGATATGGTGTCCGTGCACTTCAATGGGTGGATCAAATCAAGGGTTTTCCTATGCCCAAACCGTAAAAAAAGAGGAAACATATAAACCCAACTCCTATTATATACTCCTTGGATGAAAAAAAGGAGAAACTTGAAACAGGGATAGTGATGAGTAGACAAGTGTGGTAACAGAGCCACCAAAGGAGTTGGAAATTTAATGAAGCAAGTGAGTTCAGAGTTCAGATCAAGCAAAGGTCAAAGATAGGATCTTTTGGGAGCGGAGAGAAATATTATGAGGTTGAAATGAGACCGAATGTTGATCTGGACTCGTTCAAATCAAATGCTCCACTTGTGAGATATCAAATCAAAGGGGAAAATGAAGAGGTGAGGGTGGTTGTTGTTGAAGAGGTGGCCATTGATTGTGGCGTGGACTGCTTGTCTCCCACTGGTCTCGGTCTGGTCTCGTGGTGGGGGCGTGGAGAGTAGTGGAAAAGGTTAATGATTTTTCTCGCTCATGTTACATGTACAAGTACTGTTGTTTCTGTTGGTTTGATCCTAAAACACCGATAAAACTGATGTACATTCTCCATCGTTTTGTCACAATGATAATTATGTCGCATTCGAGCATTCTAAAGTAACGTTTTTGACGTATTGCAATACGATGCTCAACGCTCTTGTGTTATGAAATCAAAAGATGAGTGCTAAGGTCGATAGCATTTTTGCTTTAGTAAAATGTTAGAGCTCGGAAGTCGTTAACGGATAGGAAACTCGGGTTTGTGAACCCGAACGTTTAGGTGGTGGAAATTGGTTTGTGGATTCAGGTCCTGCTCGATATTCAACACATGTAATCACTCACGAAAGCGACAGATTGGTTGGACAAATTTGAGGTCGTGATTTCGAGGACCGGTTCCGATGTTTAAGTCAATAACGGTTTAAGACTTCGTTAAGTGACTGTAGAATAAGATATAAGAATTTATCTTTTTTGAATAATGAGATAAATATTTATAATATATTAATAAATTATACGATCATATGAATTGGATATTGCCCCACTCATCCCATGCCATTTGTCCTTTTATCATAGGTTATTGACTTATTGATATTGAGCTTGCTTGATAGGTCTTAACCCATGAAATGTTAGGATTCTTCCTCCAAGATATCACATTATTGTTTGTGAGAACCGGTTAAACTTGGCTGGGAGGATAGCAAACATGAGTTTTCCATGAGACGATGTATGCCTCATGCGTTCATTGTGATACTTACTCGCATCAGCATGTGCCCTTGCTGCACTTTCATGCCAAATTTGGTGCTCCATGCCTCGACGGTTTCTTTGTCACTTCCCCACTATGCTCGCATGTGAGCCTTTGCCAATTGTGTTGACCACATATACACGTAGCATTACAAATATGCAGAACATATACAACCTATAAGTATTGCAGCTTTGATCTTTCTGTTTCACTACTATTATTTGGCAATATAATGTTGTTTCATCCCGAGAAAAGTAAGCACACGACAAATTAAATGCTCTAAATTACAAGACAATTTACCCCTCTGTGCAAAACAATTTAACATACTATTACGCCATTTATGTTGTTATTTGTTTTCTTTTTTTAACAAGAAAAAAACCCATAAACATACGATAAAAAAGCATCTTAGACATGTGTATTTGTCCAAATTCGTTCCCCACACATAAACCATTACTCCCCCGTCTCATAATTATTATAACATATATGTATTTTGTATTATTTCGTACGTATGAATATAAGTCTTGTTTTTATATCAAATCATGTCTGATCATCCCGCAATATGTATTAAATTGAGGTACGTAACTTATATAATCATTAATATTTCATGATAAATTTATAAAAAAATATATTTGATCGTTATTACACGTATACGAAATCAAAATTCAGGACTTTGTCTCAACCGTTATGAATCCGACTCCAATTTGGATTCATTTTTTTCTCTTTTGGGTCCAATTTGTTTTGTATTTTTGAAAGAAGAAAGACCATGAGAACATAGGGAAACTAACCATTTGATGAAGTTAGAGAAAAGTAGGGCTTTAGCTCGTGGAGGAATTGCGATAAGAGAGATCAAATCAGGAGGAGAAAGAATAAGGAAGACCCAAATGAAGGTACTTCTCAGTTCTCTCTTTTTGAGTCGTTTCGTTTTAGTATAAATTTTATTCTGCTTTTTGAGAACTGAAGTCACTAGGGTTCACTCAACGGAAACAATCACTAGAACCGCTCGATTCATGATCGTGTTGGTTGTGTATTTTTGGAATCGTAATTGGTGCTCAAATGAGCATTCCGGGTTTTTCCTTTTTGTGGGGTTAGGGGAGTTGGGCATGTGGGATTAATTCAAGGTGATCAGAATCGAGATTTCTGTGGAACTTTATAACGGGACTTATACCTAACTGGAAACTGTAGAATCAGAATGAATTACATGAGAACGAGTACGAGGATGGGATAGAATTGGATTGTAGAATTGCATGATGGAGTGTCACTTGGAGAAGTTTGGTGGTGTTGTATAGCTTGATTTTGCTACACTGTGCTTGAAATCTATGAAATTTATTGTTTTTGTAAGTTTTACTAATATGTACTGAGTGCTTGATTAGCCTCATTGATCTTTATATGTGGTGCAATAACTCTGTCGAATCGAAAATGGTGTCTAGTGTGATCTGTAGTTACATCATGTGCTCCTGAATAGCCTAAAGCAATGCGAAGCTTTGTGACCGTTCCTTCTGTTCTGTTTTGTTCCTTCGACAGGTTTACTGAAACATTTCCGCTCTGATTTCCAAGCACCTTCTAGTGGTATACTGCCGCGGTTGGTGACTTACAACTGGTAGGATAAAGGAGGTATTGTTCTCTGTAACCATTTCTCTGTTTCACATCTCTGTAAATTTTTCCCCTGTGAGCTTGTTATGATTGTTATTTGAAAGTATTGTAGTATCGGGTAAATCATTAGGAACAATGATAATTAACCTGAAAAATACATGTGGTTTTATAGTCGATAACTAAATATTGTTTAGATGATCTTATTATATGAGCATCATATGCTTGGCTAATAGTGTTGTGATGAGTCCCTTATTCAAATCTTGATCAGTTGATCAATCAACAACCTCGATTAATTAGGATCAGACCAGGTAATCTGCAACTGCCCCCACTGATCCTGCGGGACACTGAGGGCTTCCCACACTGCCCTTGACGCATCAACAATGTTATTAGCGCAAGGCGGCTGGTAATCATGTTCACTGTCACATCCCTCAGTAGAGTCACACTCGTCCACAACAGTTGCCGTCGTGGTCTGCCCATTTCCGTTTATTATGATCTGCTCCCCACACCTGCTACCGCCATTGTACCACCCCGTCGAGAGTGCCACCACTGGGGTGTTGTCGGAATGGTACTGCCCGTCGCAGGCTGATGGGCCGCCTCCGTCACCACCCTGCTCGAAGCTGTTGAGCGTCAGGGTGGCCAGGGTTTGGGAGGAGACGGGCGGTGAGCAGGTGTAGGTGGGGTATTGTTGGCCGGCCACACAGCAGTCGGAGTAGTCCTCCGTGTTGCATTGGCCTGCCGGCGGGGTTGTTCCGGTTAGTTCACCCGAAGGGTTGCAGTCTTGGCCATTGACATGAACATGTCCTGCACTCAATAGTATGAGAAATATTGGGACAAGAATGTAGTGATTCATCATATCCATAGTTTCACCAAGTTTAGAGATTAACTTGGTTTTTCTTTCAATGCTGTGAGGTAATTTTTTGTTTTGTGCTTCCATTTATATAGAAGCAATGCGGAAACTACTTTGCATTCAAAGACCTTGACTTGAGACCAAAACCAAGGTTTTTGCGAATTCCTTTGCATGTGAAGACTATGACTTTGAACCGAAACTTAGATAAGCACAAGTTATTCGTATTGTGTATATTTGACATCATATATGACGGAAATAATGTGATAGTTTGTGATGAAGTTGTGAGCTTATCTAGTGAGGATGTGTTCTGAATCCATGCGAGTTTATGTTGGCTCTATCGAAATAGACAATATTTTGGCATAAAGAACGAGCTTTACTTGTTACAAACTTATATCAAGTGTTATTAAACATCAAGTGGAGGGTATCAATTCCTCCATCGTTCAACGTATGGTGGGATCTTTCACGGCTATCAGGAAAGCAATACCATAGTCTATGTTAAGGATATGAGCCTAATTAGTCGAGACATGTTTTAGATCTAAGCTACCCAATGTCGATGAGTCTAAAAACGGACAATATGGGAGATAGGGTGTGGGCTGCTCAAGTTAACTTGGCCCCGGTCTTATTATTTAGTTTGCGATTGATATTGTTTTGGCTACGGCTTCAAGATATGAAGTCATAGGCTACTCATAGCTAGTTTATCATCTTGCTTATTTGGTAAAAAACATTAGTGTTCTTAGTGATCCCAATCGTTCAATGGACCTAACTATGCTATTATATCCAAAGAACACGCAGATCGCGAGTCCTAGTAAGCTAGTGGTCTAATTTGATTTCCAGAGTATTGCATACGATACTCCATCTTTTGTGGTTATTGAGATACTTAGATTAAAGTGGAGTAGCGTGCCAATTCCGTGTCAAAATTGTTTGTTGACTTGACATGCCCTGTTTAAATTCATAAAAGTCACCTTAACGTGCGTTGTGGTTAAGTTCATTCGGTTTTTATATTGATAATATGACTCAGGCTCAAGCGGGAGATGCAGCGGGATGCTTACGCCGAGGAAAACTTTAATGGATCGTTGAGGACAATGGGATACACCATTGGATGACCGGATCAAGGGATATTTTCCAATCTGAAAGCAGGTGATATCTTGACAAAAAAAGCAAGCTACATAAGTTACAGTGTTACACCTTGGTAGTGGAGTGGTGTGCTATGAATGCTCCCACAAGAAGGGCCTTGTTTAGTCCATGATATGTTGGCCCCATGTGTGAAGGAGGAAGATTGATAGGTGTTTCGCACATTGGTTTTGCCGAAAAAAAGAGTGAGAATCTATGATGGTAACGTGACCCAATTAGTTAAGAAGTGTTTTAAATCCGTTTCAGTCAATGTTGAGGAGCCTAAGTGAACAATATTGGACATAGGGAGTGGTCTGCAGAAGTTACTCCTTGTCTTATTTGGTTACGGCTTATCGATATCAAGTCATGCTTCATCATGTTTTGCAATTGATGAATCATAATTATTCAATGTCATCCCTACTCTTCAATGGACCTAATTACTAACTATGCTAGATGAATTGCTTATTACGATCATAGTGAGTCTAGTCAAGCATTCGTCCGATTTAATTTCAAGACTGCTTTTTGATGATTGAGGTGTGAAGATTAAAACGAAGTTGTCAGCCAATTATATGTCAGAATCGTTATTTTCTTGTCTTGTACTCTTCAGTATCGTAAATTTGGTGTATGGTTAGTTTATTCAGTTTACATGTTCGTGAATATGACCAAGTGATTAGGATGGAATGTCGAGAGAATCTTATCAATCATTTGTGCGTTGTTGATAACCACTCCGTATAGCCTCAGTTGAGTTTTCAGCTTGTGGATTGTGGAATTGTGGGTTATGATATCCTTAAAATCTTGAAACCTCATATTATTTCAAGCATTCTGTGCTCTTGGACATGGAACATATAGGAGACGATGATATCATTTTTTTAGGGATTTTCACGGATCAAAAGGATCTTTTTTTGTCGGAAACTCATCCATCATACTTTTATGAAGGTGACGACGGAGAATATTTGTGACTTTTGTTCTTTTTTGTGCGGTTCTCTACTCTTGATTTTCAATTGTATGCTTGAGATTTTTCTCCACAATATGCATTTTTGTATCCAACTTTCAAAAGAGGCAATTGGTTCCGTTAACATTAAGAGGTGTGAATTTTAGCGACATATCTTCACTCAATTGGTTTGATTGGAATACTCGTGCTGATAACGTGTTATAAAAGATGTGATTTGGGATGAGAGAAAATGAGAAGAAGTATTAATTTCTGTTCAAAGTGATTATAAAATACAACGGTTATATTTCTATTTATAGAGGGTCTTAAAAAGTTATTTTATGGTGAAGAACGTCTTGATACAATAAATATTCTACAATCAAATAAAAGTTTGTGTAACTGTTTACGTCGTCGATTTCGTCCTTATTTATTAGGCATTTATATGCACAATAATAATCGTGTTTATCCTATTGTTCATATTTATTCAGATATATTTTATACTTATTATAACATGGATGTAATTATTAATTATCACCATACATATGTGAATTGACCGTCATTATGTAGTAAATCGTTCCGAACATATACATAGACCATTTCTTTGGTAGTCTAAAATGAGCAATTAATATGATTTAGAAGTTAAATAATACTAAGCTGTGTGGCACTCTCCCTCATAGTGTCCCCACTTCTTTACGGGTAGAGAACAAGGGGTTCTCTGCTGTCGTCATTGAAAAGCATCCATGTTGCGTTTCATCCCAACCCTCAATCCAATCTTACAGGCTTTTTTTCTTCATATTATTGCTCTCAATGGTTGAGATGACAGCCAATAATGGTGTTGTCCCAACAACAACAGCAGAGGATCTCAGGGTCTATTTTACGCACACAGTAATTATTTATGTTGATAATTTATTAGGATCATTAGAAGTAATTTTTTTATCCTCATCCCTATTATATATTATTATGATATTGTTTTTTATTATAAAGAAGTAGATTTTTACTCAATCGTCGAGTAGATTCTTTATATTGATTTCCTATATATGTTATACATCATCTTTTTAACTTTCAATCAAAAAAATAAATTTATATCGTCCTTCGTAGTAAATAGAATCTTTTAAAAAAAATTAAAAAAAAATGATTTTATAATTTATTTTAAATTTTAATAATTATCATCTAATCATAAGGAACATAAATTAAGAAACAAATGATTTAAGGATTCTAATTTTTGTTTTCTAAAAATAAGGAAAAAATAAAGCATAAGGGGATAAGAATAAGGATAAAAAATATGATGAATGCATATTTTCTTTTACATTTCATAAATATAAAAATAGGAACCTTATAGGGATAATGGTGCGAATGCTCTAATATATCCAAGATCAATCTAATTAATTGTAAGGTAAAAATCTAAATGATAAATGGACTTGGCCACTAACTCGGGTGATACTCATTCTTAATTTTTGTGTTTTGAGTAATTTATATTTTTTCTTTACTGGGGTGAAACCGTAACGGGCCCAAATTCGTACTTTCATTGGGTTTATATTTGGGGTCGCATTGACCTTTTTGTTTAGTGTTTGGGTCTTAAAATGAGCCCGCATTTATAGATGCGGAACAATCTTGCATTTTCTCTTCTTCGTCTCATTCTGCTTTACCATGCAAAGAACACCACATCATGAAATATTGGGCTTGAGGACAATACATGACATGATTATGAATCTAAGATACGATATAGACACTGAAAAATCATGTGGAGTACATTTGAGATTAGGGAAGGTAACGGAGTGAACTGTTCATATGGTAAATAACAACTACTCGCCCTAAAGCGAGTCTGATGACGACATTGAGGTGGTCCTGTGACGAGTAATACATGATGCCGTCCATTTTACTAGAATGAATCTATTTATAAACAAAATTATCAAACTAAATTTACAAATAAATTTATTGTCAAAATTGATCAGTTTTCAAAATATAATAAGAAAAGATGTTGTGCATGATTAATAGAAAAAAAAACATCATGATTAATAGAAAAAAAGACATTCATTCTCTTTATCATAAAAAAAAATGCAGTTTTGCTTTGACACTTTAAATACATTCTTTTAGAGAAAAAAAAACACACTCAGTGCAATGATGAAATTGATTAAATCCACATCATGTAAATGCCATGAAACTATGTGTTTGGCATTTCTCACTGCGCGATTTATTTAAATGCCATGAAAACTGTGTACATGAAACTATACACAAAAAGCTCACTGCGTCCCCACACATATTTAATGTTTTCCCCAAAAGCTCACAAAAATGCCCAGACATAGAATACTGGTTTGTGCTGTCCCTGCTCAGTGAACCATTGGGAAGACAGCGCGTTTAATTCACTCAAACATATCGTGTGTCTGTTTTTGGGGATCGTGTCTTTAATTCATCAAAAGACGTCTTGTGTTTTTCTTTTGGGCGGTAAATGACGTCTTTTTTCTTTATATTTTAAAAAATAATCTATTTTGATAATTAAATTTTTTATTAATCTAATTTGATAATTTTATTTATAAATAAATTCATTTTAATAAAAACTCCAGTTTGAAATGTCGCCCATTCTATTGATAAGATGGATCTAATTTTCAAATTGATCCATTATTTGGATTTAGGATAGTCCCATTATGAGTCGATTTAACACATCATGTGCACTAAATTTCTGGAAGTGCCTCTATACATTTACTTGCACAAACAGGCGAATTTGCATCAGTTGAAGTCATAGCTTATGATCGGGCGATGTTTCTTCTTATACTAATATGACATCCAAATCTATATTAGTATTTGTGTAAGCGGTGTCCATTCCTTACAAACCTTACCTATAAAAATCCTGTACTATTGTGTCCTTGTGCATGTTTTTTTTTTTTTCTCGAGATCATCGGATTCTATCGATAGAGAAATAGAAAGGCCTTATCGGTATCATACATCTTGTGTCTGTGGTTTTCAGTTGATGCACAGACGAAGATTCAACATCTTATAGGACCAACTTCACTATAGTCGTAATCCCCAAAGACAGATATGATCGCGTATCCTAAGATATGTGGCTACGTTCAACGAGTAAACACATGCTATATCCGAACCTGAGGAGATTAAGTCCAAGATACGTAGTATAAGTATTTTCAAAACACGAGGTTGACGCATAGCATAGATTGGTGTTACGATTAGGACTGCTAATCGTAACACAAACAATAACAAGTGCGTAAAATAAATGAGATAAATATTTATATGGAAATCCTTGTGTGAGAAAATCACGGACAGTCGCGACGACGAATAAATCCACTACTCAAATGAGGAGACACAAAAGAAACTATACCGAACATTGAGAACATAATAATAAGGAATATAAAAATGACTCGCTCTTAAAACAAATTCCTTAAGTTTTTCTAAATGTGTTTAAGCTCACAAAGAAATATGAATTTTCTCTCAAACTGCTTGTGCTCGATTGTCCGATGCGTTCGCAAGCTCTTATCCGATGATGTTTGTCATAAACATCTAAGGATGATATATAGACACAGATCCTGAGCTCCATTTGCAGCATAATGGAGGACAAACTCGGAGGACCACGCGGAGGAGCATCACGCGGGAACATGTGAGAGAAAAATACATGCCTCATTGATATGAATTTTCTTTCAAACTGCTTATGCTTGATTGTCCGATGCGTGTGCAAGCTCTCATCCGATGATGTTTGTCACAAACATCTAAGGATGTTATATAGACACAGATCCTGAGCTCCATTTGCAGCATAATGGAGGACAAACGCGGGGGACTACGCTGAAGAGCATCACGCCGGAGAATGTGGGAGAAGAATACACGCCTTATTGATTTGAGGCATCGACATCAACAAATCTCCACCTTGACTCAAATCAACTTCATTGTCATCGAGTAACCTCCACCTAGGCTTTAGAAAACTTAGCACCCTCGACTCCTAAGAGTTTTAGGTAATGACGAAATTTTGACATAGGAACAAGTTTTGTCAACATCTTTGTCGAATTCTCTGCAGTAGCAATCTTAATCACCTTGACATCTTTCATATTCCGTACAAAGTAATATCGGATATCAATGTGCTTAGTTTTCTCATGATGCATCTGGTCACGAGTCAAGTGCATGGCTAAAGAACCGTCACAATGAATCATTGTGCTATTTTGTTTTAGTCCTAAGTTTGAAGTCAAATTTCTCAACCAAATCGTTTTCTTCACAGCTGATGCAACAACCATGAACTTAGCCTCTGTAGTACTCAAAGTAACAATATCCTGCAAAGTTGTCTTTCAAGAAACTGGCCCACCACAAAAAATGAATACATAGCTTGTAAGTGACCTTCGACGATCCAAATCTCCAACATAGTCTGAATCTGAGTACCTCTCAACATTGTCGTTGCGTTCACCTCGCCTTACATCATAAACGAGACTCAAATCCGATGAACTCTTAAGATATCTAAGGATCCACTTCACGGCCTGCCAGTGACCTCTATCAGGTCTGCTCATATAACGACTGCCTACTGACACTCCCTATGACAAATAGGATCGAGTGCATACCATAACATACATCAAGGAACCAACTACACTCGCATAAGGTATTGAGACCATGCTCTTCCACTACAAAAAAAACCCTGTTTAGCGACGGATTTATTCCGTCTCTAAACGTAAAAAATCCGTCGTACGGTAACATTGCGACGGAATTAGCGACGGACATGTCCGTCGCTAAAAGTCTCGTCGCTAAACTGGAATTAGCGACGGCTCCGTCGCCATTATGAAAAACCCTAGCGACGGAAAGACTTTCCGTCGCTAAAATGTGAGAATAATTAAAAAATGCAAAATCAAATAAGAATAACCGCACTAGCGACGGACGCCGTCGCCACAATTTAATTTTTTGAAAATAATTTCTGCGACGGAGTCCGTCGCTAAGTTGTTTAGTTTTATAAAATGTAAAAAGAAATTAAAATATCCAAAATTGCGACGGCATCCGTCGCAAGTATTGAAAATCTTACAAAATGTTTCGCGACGGTTTCCGTCTCTGAAACGTGTAATTCGAAAGGCAAAAATTATATTCCAGCGACGGAATCCGTCGCTAAGTTTTTATTTTAGCGACGGAATCCGTCGCTAAGTAGTAATTTATTTAAAAAAAATAAATAAAAAATACATATGAAATCCTGTATTAAATATAAATTCCTGTATTAAATTTTAATGAAATTAAAAATAATCTCTGTTACAAAGTTTGAAAATCGTAATACAATATGTTGGATAAAAATGTTCGCTCAATGTCCTGGT
>JAOVYX010003071.1:0-11238 GCA_035668315.1 Drosera spatulata
ACACATCGTTTCTTTATTTTAAACGTTTGTTTTATTCCTTTTTCATTGTCTAAATTATATTTTTAGTGTCGTTTTGTTTTGTAACGTTGATACTACTGTGCGTTGATGTTTTATGGCAGATTGGCATAGAATTTGAAGCAAAAATGAAGAAGTATCAAGAGAATTGCAATCCACGAACTCGAAAAGGTGTATTTCACGTTTCATCGTCATTGCATGTGCTTCGAGTGTTTTTATGGAAAACTTTCACCATGATTAGTTAGATTTATGTGTTTAGATGTTATGTATAAGTTTTGGGAAATTTTGGACGTCATTTGCTATTTTTAGTTTTAGTTTTAGGAAGCCACAGTGTTTCTATCCCGGGCACGACACATGGTCGCGGGCAGGACATGGTCGCGGACGCGATGAAATATTTTCCTGAATTCCAGGATTTTTGTACCAACGCCTCCTTATACATTATTAGTTTAGAAATTTTTGATGCACTGAATCATAACTCAGAATATCACCTTCGCAGTGGAATTTTCATCTCTTCATAAGATCAGAATACCTTTCACACATAAGTTAAATCTAGCATCAAATTTTAGGTCACACTTTTCCTTCAGGACTTGCTCCTGTAACAAAGAGAAGAGAAAAGACACATAAATAGCTAACGTGAGCTATAGGAGCTCAATAACCTGTCGGCCCACTTCCTAAAGGATTACACGAGAGAAGAAAGTAAGAATAAAAAAGGAGAATGATCACTTAAATCCTTTGTTCCAACACTTTGGAATCAACACACCAATAAAACAAAGCAGATTAAACACATAGATCATCTATTCCAGCATATTAGAATAAGCCCATTATTCAGACAACACAGAATCACCAAACAACACCACCGTTTCAAACATACTTCTTACTCTCCAACCCAGTCATTTATATGTTGATGCATATTTCATCTCGCGAATGTCGCAAATATGTTATTGGGAGCATACTAAACTCAGAGTGTCCCATTATTACTGTCATACCCTTTTTGGTATGGCAATCAAGACCTCCATATCAAACAAACTAAGACAAAGACACTTTGACACGACAGGTCGCCAGTTCAAGTCTCACGTACTGCTGCACTCAGAAGTTTTCTCAAGACTGTGTTACACTTACCATCATATCAATCACACATAGATGAAAAACAATTGATACCCTTAATGTTATAATTATGTCCTTGGCGAGACGTATTCAATTTCATAAATAAGCTCTCTTCAACTTTTGCAAAAGGGACATTTGCAAAAGGGGATCAGTCAATCGGATCTCAGGGTCTTCTGCAGTGAGATGCCCTAATATCAAAGCGACCTCATGAGTTGATGAAAGAATGTCACCACCTAGTCAATGTATAACACAAATAACAGACACAACGCTCTTTGTGTTTTATACCACGTAGTTATCTCATCAATTTATAAGCTTACACTCTATTCACGCGTTCATCCTCATTATATCAGTAAATAAGACATAATACACACCATGCAACAACGCTCCACAGCAATCAGTATTTAGCACACATCATTTGCAGTCATTATTTTACATTAGCAAGAGTTAGTGACTACGTCCAAAGATTCAAATGCAAATTATTATACTCATGGTATAATAATACACAATAAATCTAAACGTTATCTTGTTACATCGTTTTCAACACACACGTACTCGACTTTTCCATTATGTGTCAAAAAGCAGCGTCTCCAGCTCCAATAACATATTAAGATTCACATATTAATACATTTCCTTGTGAATATTCGTTCGCGTTACAAAGTTAAACCTATTTCTTTGTATTTCATGAAAACCCGTCATATTAATATTATGAGGTGATGCTAAGCTTTATACAAGTCTTTGATACTTATTTTGATTGTCCATGATGAAGATTTTATATATTGAATATCATTAGAAATATGTATGATTATTTGAAGTTATTTTGGGGACAAAACGAACATTCCCGGACCAGAAAGTTATGAGACGGCATCCCGACCTCCAGGAATGGGACTCTGACCTCTGGAACGGGCGTCCCGACCTCCGAAAAGGGCGTCCCGGTCTCTGAAACGGACATCCCGACCTCTGAAATGAGCTTCCCGACCTCTAGAATGGATGTCTCAGATTCTGCCCAACATGACCATTGGACGTATTTAAATCTAAAACTTCTTGTATACAATTCCAAAAAAAAATTTATAAATTTTACATAAACTAGATTTCATAATTTTTTGAGTGAATCAAAGTTTCTATCATAAACCTTACCAATAACAGCAGTTAATTAGTTTAGTTTTATATTTTTTGTTAGCTCAGACAGTTTGATCTTACTTCACTAATTAACTCATAACTCTCTACATACAACTCCAAATAATTTGTAAACTGTTTTGAAAACTAGATTTTCATACCTTTTTGGTGATATAAGGCTTGTCTTCTACTATGTAATTTCATATCAAGCCATAAAGTTAGCCGAATAACCAATTTTTTATAGGTTGATATATCTGCACATTTTGATTTATATTTTTTGATTCACAACTTCGAATCATTATTTATCTACTTCATTAAGAAGTAGACAGATGAGGCTTCAACATATATTACAATAAGGATTTATTTCACAGCCTGTAGGTTTCTACAAAATTTCTAATCAAGATGATCACCTTCTCTTATTAATGGTGAAGGATCCTCGTCGCCTTGTAACCCTAGCTTCTCTTCTTCTCCTCAAAGTCTCCTTCTTATCTTCTCTTGCTTATCTCTTCTCTTGCATGATGTTTTTATGTTTGTAAGAAGTTTTTAAAGGAGAAGAGAGCTTGTATTTATACAAAACTAAATAGATTTAAAATAATTAAGTAGAAAACAAGTGGATAATTAGTGGATATTTAGTGGATAATAGTCTAATTTAGGTGGAGTAGAAATTGACATAAAGAAAAATAAGTGTTAAAATTAGATTTAGGTCATTTTCGTATCAATACGATATTTTCGTATTAATATCGTATTTTCCCGTATTTGCATACTAGGATTGTATTTCATCCATATTTTGGATTCTTTCACTATTATATCGTCAAACAAGCCTTATATCCCTACAAAATAAATTATAACGTACGATAGTTTATTATTTATGTTAATTATCGTGAAATTAAATTTTGCGAAATTTTTCGGGTTCTTACAACTTGTTACTTTTGGCAAGATCTTGAAACCTAAATCTCGTTTTAGGTTTTTTAATTTCTGGACTGAGCATGCTGATTTCTTATCTTTGGTCCAAGAGGTTTGGAGTAAGGATGTTCATGGATGTGCAATGTTTAAACTTGCAATCACGTTGAAAAGGTTGAACAGGAGACTCAAGGACTTCAACAAAACTCACTTCTCTGGCATAGCTGACAAGGTCCAGATGCTAAGGAATGAGGTGGATTCTTTTCAGAAACAACTCCATGATGATCCTACGAACTGTGATCTAGCTGAAGCTGAGAGGCATTGGGTACAAGCAATGACAGATATGAGAATGAAGGAGGAGTCTCTTCTTAAGCAAAAATCAAGGATTCAATGGCTTCAATGTGGGGATATGAACTTCAGATTTTTTTTCATCAACACATCAAGGTCAGGGAGAATAAGAAACTTATTTTTTTCCTGGCTCAAGAAGATGGCTCTATTATCTCTAGAAAGGAAGATATTAACCAGCATGCTATTCATCATATCAAGAGGCTTTTTCGAAGGATTCTTTATGGAATGGTGCCATCTGATATCTCAGGCTTGGTGACCCCCTTCAGTGACGACCATAAGGCTACTATAACCGCCCAGATTTCAGATATGGAGATAAAGAAGACATTATTCTCCATGGCAGAAGGGAAGGCACCAGGGCCTGATGGGTACACAGTTGAGTTCTATATTGTAGCTTGGCCAACAATAAAGCATTATATATTGGCTTCAATCCATGAGTTCTTCAGAAATAAGAAGATGCTAAGGGAGGTAAATTCCACAGCTAAATGTCACAGCACTTATCCCTAAATGTCACAATCCTTCGACCATACCTGACTATAGGCCTATTTCTTGTTGTAGTGCTATCTACAAGTGTATAGCTAAGATAATAGCTAATAGACTCTCTATAGGCTTATCCCATGTCATTAGCCCATCTCAGGGGAGCTTTTGTAAAGGGTAGAAGGATCTCAGATAATGTACTCTTAGCGTAGGAAATCTTTAGAGACTATCATCTTAGCCCTCATGTACCTAGGGTTGCTATTAAGGTGGACATGCAGAAAGCATATGACACCCTAGATTGGGATTTTTTGTTTGATGCCCCTCTTGTTTTTGAGATCCCACATGATATGAATTCATAGATCATGGAAGCTGTAACTTCAGCCTAGTTCTCTGGCCTTCTCAATGGGGAGTTACATGGGTATTTTGAGAGTCAAAGGGGCCCTACCCAAGGAGATCCGATGGCTCCATATTTATTTATCCTTGCAATGGAAGTTTTTTCTGCTATTCTGAACTCCCAAGTTAGAAGAGGTGCTTTTACTTACCCTTGGAGATGCAAAAATACAAAATTGTCTCATTTGTTTTTTGCTGATGATAACATCCTATTTGCTGCTGGTAACTTGGACTCTATGTTGTTGTTGAAGATAGTGTAGATGTTTTTTCTGCCATGGCTGGTTGGTATCCTAATATGTCCAAGAGTGAGATCTTCATGGCCGGGGTACATGGGCAGCTTGGTGAGGAAATCAAGAACATCTGGGACGTTAAAGTAGGATGCTTGCCTACTACATACCTTGGGATCCCTTTGATTTCTGGGAGGCTGAGGTTGGCTCATTGCAGGGAGCTGATTGACAAGATAAGGGCAAAGGCAATGGGGTGTGCAAATAGATGGCTGTCTTTTACTGGTAGGCTTATATATATAAAGTCTGTTCTTTAGACAATCCAGTTGTATTGGACATATACTTTGGTCATGCCCATAGCTGTTATGAGTGAGATTAATAAAATCTGTAGAAGGTTCCTGTAGAGGGGTGTGTCCCTCACAAGTGGTGGTGCATAGATCTCATGGACTACAATCTGCTTGTCTTATGAAGAAGGTGGTCTTGGCATGAGAAATTTACAAGAGTGGAACAGATGTATTATCATAAAGCATGTATGGCAACTGTTATCAGGACATGGCTCTGTCTGGACTACCTGAATCAAGAGCAATTTTTTTAGAAATAAGAATTTTTTTTTTTTTGTTGGTGAACAAGCCTAGATCATACTCTTGGGCTTGGATCAAAGTCCTTCAGCTGAGACCTCTTATTAGTTCTGCCATAGAATGGAGGATAGGAGATGGAAGATCCATTAGCTTCTAGTTTGATATGTGGTCTAAACTTGGCCCTCTTTATCTATTCTACAGTTATGATATAAGTTTTGATCATAAGCTCGTCTTATCAGAGTTTTTTATAGGACATCCTTGGATACTACCTCAAAATGTCATGGCCTTTAACGTACGTCAACTGCCTACTATCCATGGAGGTTGTGATGTTTGTATATGGAAGAATGGAAAGAATGATGTGTTTTTCACTGCTGCAGAATGGGAATTGGTCAGATGAAGGGGCCAGCTTGTTGGTTGGCATTAGCTCTTATGGATGCCTGGTTTTGTACCAAGACACTCTTTTGTTTGTTGGATGATTGCTCATCAATAATTGAGCACTCAAGAAGGCTGATGGGGATAGGAAGACTTGAACTCTCTTGTTGTATTTTGTAACTCTAAAATTGAGTCTCATGATCATTTGTACATTGATTGCGTATTCATTGCTGAGATTCTCCAAGATTGGGCTCTTCGATGTGATGAGGTAGCTGTTGGCAACTCATGTAAGGAACATATGGTCTCCATGTAAACCCAGCTTCAGGGCTCCGGCTTCAGAAAGAAGTACTCCAGGGGTCTTTTTTATGCTATGTTGTATTACATATGGAGGATGAGGAACGATGCTGTATTTAGGAAGATCAAGCCTTCTAAGCCTATTTTGTTTGAGCATTTGACGTCCTAGTCAAGGGTAGATGGAGACGAGGACATTAGAGTCCTGCCTTATTTCTGTTGTGATTGTTTTCTATAGTTTTTTTTTATAGCAAAGAGGCTTTTTCACAACAACAAAAAAAAAAAAAAAAAAAAAACAGGCCTTTTGCGATCGTTTTTAATTTTTGATCGCAAAATTAGTGACTGAACTGGATGTTGGTCGCAACTTTAGCGACGGAAACGATTTGTTGGTTGTTTTTAGGTTTAGGATTTGTTGAATTGTTTGTTATTTTTGTTGAATTGTTTGGTTGATTATTCGATGATGGTTTGGACGATGGAGTTGGATGACGGTTTATGGGCAACGTTTATGGTTGTTTTGGGCTACTTTGGGCGATGGTTGATTTGGTTTGGATTCGTACGATGTTTGATTGGGTTCATGAAAGTTAAAATAGTCTATGTAGCTCATGTCAAAGGGTTTTGTCAATTCTTTTTTTTTTTTTATTAATGACAATAAAGAAAGCTAAAATTCGTAAGTAGCTAAAATTTTTAAATATTTGTAGTGATTTTTTAATTAATAAAAATAATAATGCGTCACGAATTTTCATGACAGTGATGGATTCGGATTTATCATGGATGTATGATAGATCTTGGATGTATAAATGGCTAGTCGACGGATTTTTTAGTGAGAAGTATGCTCAAAATGTCGACAAGTTCATACACTTTGCTATTCAACATCAACCCTTCAACTATTCTGGATACTTGACGTGTCCATATATTAAGTGTTGGAATAGAGACTATTAGTTGGTTGATGTCATGAGGACGCATTTGTATACCTCCGGCTTTTTGCCTGAATATTGGAGGTGGAATTTTCACGGTGAGATTGAAGTGGGTGAGTCATCGAGAATGTCTGGGGTTAATCCCTATGAGAACATGATGACAGATGGTTTTGGGGCTTCTAACTTCGAGAGCATGGTAGGGAATAGGAATGATGATGAGGACAATCTGCCGCCTGCTTCTAGGGAGTTCTTTGACATGTTGAATGCAGCACAGGAGCCATTGTATCCTAGTTGTAAACTATCTCAACTGGAGGTCGCGTCTAGATTGTTGAACATCAAATACGAGTACAACATATCTCACACGACAACAGATGCCATTGCTGCTCTGTTGAAGGATATCTTCCCGGAAGATAACGTGATGACGAACACGTTGCACTCGACTAACAGGCTAATGAGGGGCATTCGGCTACTTGTTCGGAAGATAGATATGTGTCCCTATGCCTGTATGTTGTTCTGGAAGGGGGATTTGGGTTGGAGTTATGTTCCGTTTGTGGAGCATCTCGATACAAGGAGAAACTGAGAGGCAAAAAACGGGTTGTTCTGAAAGTGTTGAGATATTTTCTAATCACTCCGAGGCTGCAACGGTTGTATGCAACTAAGAACAGTGCCGAGACGATGTCTTGGCACTCCACCAAGCACAGCGTTGAAGATCAGATGTCGCATCCATCAGATAGTGAGGCTCAAAAGAATCTAGATAAGGAGTTTCCTTGGTTCTCTGCAGAATCAAGAAATGCTCGCTTGGGATTATGCACGGATGGATTTGCTCCTTTTGGTAATTCCGGATCGGAGTACTTGTGTTGGCCTGTGATATTGATGCCAGACAATCTTTCTCCTGCCTTGTGCCTGAAAACTGAGTTCATGATGCTCTCCATGATCATTCCCGGGCCTAAAAGTCCAAAAGGAAATCTAAATGTATACTTGCAGTTTTTGATTGAAGAGTTAACGCATTTGTGGAGCTTTGGGGAAGAGGCATACGATGTTCATCGGGGACAGACATTTCAGATGAGGGCTGCGTTGCTGTGGACTGTCAGTGATTTCCCAGCCTATGAAATGTTGTCGGGATGGAGCACAGTTGAGAGATTAGCATGTCCTTATTGTATGGAGCATACCAAGGCCTTCACTTTGAAGCATGGAAAAAAACCAGTCATGGTTTGACTGTCATCGTAGGTTCTTACCTTAAGATCATCCTTTTTGTGTTAACAGAAGTGGATTTTCGAAGAATAGGACCGAGTATGATGATCCACTCCCTATTTATGATGGGGATGAGAAATGTTATCGTATATCTTCGGCGAATCCCAAGGATTTCCACGAGTCTCACAATGGGAGCAGGCAGAGCAGTTTTAGGATCCTTCCGTATTGAAGCAAATTGGTAATCAGGCATAATCTTGATGTCATACATGTTAAGAAAAACGTGTTTGATAATGTGTTTAACACTGTTATGGATGTGAAGGGTAAGACGAAAGACATAATTACATTAAGGAAAGACATCAAGTTGTATTGTAACCATCCGAAGTTGCATTTGAGGACCATGAGGAATAGGAGAGGCCTAGAGCAAACGGTCATGCTCGAAGCTCCTTATGTTTTAAAAAAGGGAAGCAAGAAAGGTGTTGTGTAAATGGTTCAAGAAGCTGAGGTTTGCAGATGGATATGCATCCAATCCAAGACGCTGTGTTCGTGAGAATGAATGGTGTCTAAATGGACTAAAGAGCCATGATTGTCATGTGATCATACAGAGATTGCTTCCTGTTGCTGTCAAGGAGTTGTTTCAATCCAATCATGTGTGGAGTGCCTTAACGAAACTCAGTTTATTTTTCAGAGATTTTTATTGTAATACTGTTCGCCGTGAAGATATGGAACGATTGGAGAGGCAGATTCCTAAGATTTTATGCAAGTTAGGAAAGATTGTTTTCTCCTGCATTTTTCAACTCTGTAGAGCACTTACCTTTGCATATTTCCCATGAGGCTAAAATTGCCGGACAGGTTCACTACATATGGATATACCCTTTTGAAAGGTATAAATTCATATTTTAATTATTCGCATTTTTAACCTCAAACAATTCCTAGATACGTACTCTACATGAAATTTTTGTCCCTTCAAAATTGCCGGCATCGGGTGAGGAGATAGAAATCTGTGATGGCAAGGGTAAGGCAGTGGCGGTGAGTTAAACTTTTTATATTTATTTTTTATTAGGTTTTTTTAATTTTAATAGATATTTTTTGTAGTTTAATTTATTTTCCCTTTTTTTTTTTTTTTTTTTTTTTTTATATGTAGGCAGAGTACAAAGCTCGTCGTGCTATGACGACGGATGAGTTTTTAGACACGCAAAAGCCGGGGACTCAGTTCACTCCGGAGCAGGAGTGCACATTCACCAGTCAGGCATACCTCGACGCATCGAAATGCAAGAAGGATACATCTATGGTCTCGGATCAACCTTCTCTGTATATTATCCCAAGGAGGTGCAATCCTCTGCCAGTAGAGTATCAACATCCCTCGATCGCTCCGAGATTCTTTCGCTGAAGGAGGAGGTGGCAGCTTTAAAGATAGAGATACAGAAGATGGCCTAGATGATATCCCGGTGTGGAAGAGGAGCTTTTGATCGTCGTCCGGACGATTCTCATGATCCACCACCACCTTCATGTCCTGCAGAGCAGATCCATGGTTTCTAGGTGTATGTAGGTGTGTTTCATTTCTCTAGTTTGATGTATTTTTCAGACCATTTTTGGTTTCATATATAAATTTCGTATAATAAACGATTATTTGATATCATTTTTGTGTTTTTTTCATGTTTTTTTTTTTTTTGTGTACTTAATTTTTCATTTTTGTGAGTTGGATGGATAGGTTTGGAGTGATTTGGACCTAATTTAGGTCAAATTTTGTATCATGCGGAGAATTTGAGCAAATCAGGTTTAGGTACCCAGAATAAGATAATTAGCGACCGAATCGGTCGTTAAGTGCATTGGAAAATTCAAAACAAGAATAAGCTGTAGCGACCAAAAGGGTCGCTCATATTATTTGCAACTGTATGTCTTTCGGTCACTAATTCTACTAGCGAAATACAAACGGTCGCTATTTAGCGATAGAAACGGTTGCAAATATAATTATCGATCAGTATTTTAACGATCGTTTTTTGCGATCGAAATTTGATCGTAATCATTGATTTGCAATCGAAATTAATGTTTAGCGATCGAAAATTTCAATCGCTAAAAGTTGTTTATTTTTTAGTGTTTGTATAGCAAAGGAAGGGTGATATGCGTAGCTTAGGCTATATGTGTAGTTTTTTGTAAGCTCCTAGGTGACATCCTATATTGTTGATATAGGACCTCCCCTAGTATGCTATGTAAGTGATGAAACGTGTTGGTTAATATTAAATGATGGGCACATAAAGTTTACGGATATGCCTAATCTACAGGCGATTAGTTGTAGACAATGATGGGTGACTTGATTTCAAGAATGACACAGGTATAATCTTTTAGATCATGAGATCAAATCCTATATATGGAACACATGAGTGATATATATGAATTAAACTCGTGGATTGGCTGCTCACCTACGGCATGGCTGCGTAACCTCCCCTCCTCCAACCTCATGAACACAATCAGTTGTTTCCAAGAAAAATGTTATAGCATGTTACGGATAACTTCAGAAATACAAAAGAGAAGTTTCATTTTGATAATGAATATGCTTTATATGCGCCAGGAAATGCAGATATTTATAGCGCCCTGTATTGATTAATTAAGGTGTAATTACGGAGTATGAAAAAACCTTGTTCTTTTATTTACTTCTACGAACGCCTTCTCTCCTAGATTTCCTTTGCTTTGTTAGCTAAGAGCCTATTTGATATCGTTGTTGATTCTTACTTTTTATTTTCGTTTCATTACTGATGAAAGGGAACTATTTTGGTATTACTTTTGTTTTCTGTTTCCTATTATCTGTTTCTTAAACGAATGAAACAGAAGTAGAATACAGAAAACCTAAAAAAATGATTTTCTATTTCTATTTTCTGTTTCATCAAAATACAGTATTCAAAATTCCTTTTACAAAAAAATCATTTAATTTAAAAAGTGATTTTGATTTTCGTTACTAGTTCTCAGTTTCTATTTCTGGTTTTGATTTCTTCAATTTTGATAGCATTATCAAACAGCTCCTAAAAATGAGTAGTAGACGATATGGTCATTACGACTTCTAATCATGTGAAGACAAAAAAAAAAAAAAATGAATGAGACTACAAAGTATACAAGTCTTTGATGTTCTTTTTACGGAGTATATATTTAGCAATTAATCGTTAGTCGCACATATTTAGACATTTATAATATAACCTTTAATCACACGAATAACAACACCAATATATAATGTGATGATCATCATCTTCTAGAGTACATTGTCACGGGCTTTTTCTCTAGCTCGTGCGGCACTTAGCAAACTTCGCCTCAAGTAAGCTAAGTCAGCCTAACTCT
>JAOVYX010003072.1:0-11237 GCA_035668315.1 Drosera spatulata
ATTTTGCATCGTTACCATTATTTCACGTGAATCATCAAAGCATGCAAATTTCAGGCAGGCAAATAATCATGCAAGCATCCAGATTTTATTTTAATTTAAGCTCGTAATCTAGGCGTTCATACAATCAATTCACACACGCATATTTATTATAAATAAGATAACGATGTGTGTTACCTTGTCATTTTATAAAATCCGGAAGGTCTTCAAATAATTCCTCAAGCTTAATTCCGCTCCTGCGTAACGTTCGTATTTTTGTTGGTTGTACACTGTTAGCGACACCAGGCTTCGAGAGCGATCCCTCATCGGTTTTCACGGCTGAAGCTTCAGATGGTACTTTACTATTGCATTTCAGAACATAATCATCTTTAGGACAGCTCTGAATTGAACAAATATTCGAAACATTCTCCTGATTTGTAACTTCACGTTCATCGATCCTATCAGAGTCTTTTTCCGTGAACTTCATGACACCATTTGGAACAATCCCAATCTGCTGCTTTTCTTTGAGCCCATTTGAATTGCTCCATCAGCAAAGTTCGAAGTAGACACATTTCTTAAACTAGTTGCAACCAAGTTGGCCTTCTGGGAAAGAAGAGGGCTTCCAAACGCAAAATTATTTTTATCACGATCATAGAACAACATGTAAGCCTTCTGCTTCAGAATAATTTCTTAATCAATTTGAACAACCTCATTATCATCAAGGGAATACCACATCCCAGATGACGTGCGGACAAAACAGTAATAGTGACCCGAATGCATACTCCCACCAGTGTGCACCAGAACTCCATATAATATGCACCTCTTTTCTTCAGCTGATGATGTTGTTCATCACGCCCTTTATGTATTCATGGAACTTAATCACACTGGATCTGAACTTCTGACCATTTGAGCTCTCCAAGTGTATAAACGGATGTATAATGAGTTGAGCCCCAAAGCCATTCCAAAACCAAGGAGTGCTGAATACAGTATCACATATACCGGCCCGATATTAAGAATGCTGTAGAAAATACGGAGGAGGACAGCAACAAGTGCGAACTCAAGAGCTGCCAAAGTCCATATATATTCTCTGATAATGAGTTCTTGTTTTGAGCCAGGTAAGGTTTGATGAAGGGCTGATTGTGTTTTCCTTTGATGGCATTCAAGATATCTGAATCTTATTTGCCTCAACAAGATCATTCAAATAGGTAGCGTCATCCTCGTCGCATGCTATGGCGCAATCAAACAATACCCATTGACTTTGGTTTCGATGAGGATATGATGTTGGTGAGGAAAAGGGCAGGATAGGTGGTGTGCAAGATGTGATTTAAGTGAATTATAACAGTATTTAAAAAGTTTGTTGAGTTATTTACGGAGAAAATAACGGACTGTTAATGTCTCAAGTTAATCCATCCACGCAAATTTTAATCTCACAATATCTCCCAAGATTTCACAACCCAATATCTTTTTTTATTTATCATGATTTTTGAGGGATATTACACTTCCAGTTATTGAACGCACTACAGATTGGTTAGCCATCATATACAATGACTCTCCTCAAATTTCTGGGACTTCGAATTCCCTTATGAGCTTGACAAGCGATTCAAGCGTTTGCAAAACCACATTCATGTCAGGTCGATCTTCCGGAGCAGGATGCGTGCATGATATTGCCAGCTTAAGCAGCTCTTCTAGTATCACTTCCTCTTCTTCCGTGGCGATACTTGAAGCAAGATCAGGGTCAATAACATGATCAAGGCCTCTTCCCTCGAGTGCAGTTTTCACATGATGGCACAGCGTGATTGTCTGTCCGTTCTCTTCCAAGGATCCTGTTGGCCTTTTCCTTGTTATCAGTTCCATGATTATGATCCCGAAGCTGAACACGTCAACTTTTGGAGTAACTGTTCTCATATATGCAAATTCTGGAGAAAGACAGGAGCACTTAAAAGGTTTATTACAATACAGTAAGTCTAGTGCAATCTAACCACAAAGTAAACAAGAAGTTCAGTTACCTGGTGCCATGTAGCCAATGGTGCCTTCAAATGCTGATGAAGAGCTGCCAGTGCCATCTTGGAGATGAACCCCAAGCATTCTAGCGGTGCCAAAGTCACTTACATGGGCTTCCCAGTTTCTATCCAACAGAATATTGGAAGGCTTCAGGTCGCAATGGACTATTGGAAAATCATACCCGGAATGCAAGTAAACCATCCCCTCAGCGACCGAGATGCAAGATTCGATTCGTCTTGATAGTGTCCATGACAGGCGATCTATAGAGGGATGATGAATGAGGCGATCTAGATCACCGTTCTCCATGTACTCTAGAACCAGGGCCTTCAAGGCGCCACTCTGCCAAGAAAAGCCAATTATCTTGACTAGATTCCTATGCCTCAAACGACTCAATATCTTGGTTTCCCTGTCGAAATGCTTCTCAGATTCCGCATTGAACTGAATCAAATTGAACTTCTTAATGGCCACGATCTTCCCACCTTCTATTATTCCCTTGTAGACAGTACTCAGACTACTAGAACCAATGACATTTTCTTCACTGAAGAAATTAGAAGCAGCTTCTAGATTCCTAAGGGAAAATCGTCTGAGTGTCGATGCTGGCTTGTAATCCAGCTTGGCTTCCTCAACAACTGCAGGGTTCTTCTTCTTCTTCTTTTGAAAATCTTTGTAAACCAGCGTCGTAAGTGCAACAATAATCAAGAACAAAGCACTTCCAACCAGAATGAGAATCAAAAGCAATTTTCTGGATGAATGGGTTTTGAGACGGCCTGCTTGTGGACACGACCCGAGATATTTTGTCCCACAGAGAGCTTCATTTCCTGCTAAACTAGACGAAGGCAAGTGAAGGAATATACCAGATTGTGGGACAGCACCCTCAAGATGATTGAAAGAAAGATTGAGATACTTTAAATGTGAGAGTCCACCGAAGTTCTGTGGGATTGCACCCTCTAAGTTGTTCCGTGAGAGATCAACTGAGATCAGATTCTTCAAGCTTGCCAACTCGTCTGGGATGGTGCCATTCAACTGATTTCTTGAGCAGTTGAAAGAGGTCAATGTATCCATATCAGAAAAGATATTTGCTGGAATTGGACCTGAGAGGTTGTTCCCCGAAACATCGAGGAAGAACAAGTTTCTGCAGCTTACAAGTGTAGACGGAATGCTTCCTGTTAAATTGTTATTGGACATGTAAATGGCCTGTGCCATGTCCAGCATCCCAAGCTCGTCAGGTATTTCTCCAGAAAAGAAGTTGTAAGACAGGTCCAAGTAGTTTTGTATGTTCTTCATTCCTGATATCACTGCCCCTGGAATAGGTCCTGTCAGGCGGTTTCTGGAGAGATCTAAGGTGGTGAGTCTGCTGAGGCCGGCCATGCTGATCGGAATGGATCCATTGAACAAATTTCCACCGAGATTCAATACAGAAAGCTGCTGGAGCATAAAGATGGAGTTGGAAATGGGACCTGCAAATCTATTATTCTGCAACTCCAGATTACTAAGTTGCTTCAGGTTGAATATCTTCTCAGGAATCAGACCTTCTAGCGCATTGTCATGCAAGGAGAGGCCTTGAAGAGAAGGTAACTGTGACAGCTCAGTAGGAACAGGTCCTGAGAACCTATTCAACTCGAGGTTGAGGGCAAATAATTTGCTCAACCTACCAATCTCTGGAGGAATTGGCCCTGTTAGTAAGTTTCGGCTCATATCAAGCCTCTGAAGCTTACTGAGATTCCCCACATTCGGTTTCAAATAGCCTGTGAGCTTGTTTGCACCAAGATCAAGAACTTTGAGGTTCGAGCAGTTGAACAGGTCGTCAGGGATCGCCCCACTCAATTGATTTCCACCAACTGAGAAGTAAGTCAGATTGGACAATCGCCCCAAACCTTTTGGAATCTCTCCAGTTAAAGAATTCCAGGGCAGATCAATCACTAGAATGCCGGTGCAATTGACTATGCTGGAAGGCAGCGAGCCAATTAGAGTGTTGTTATTCAGAGTCAGGTTCTTCAGATTATAGAGCGAACCGATATCAGATGGAAGCTCCCCAGTAAGGAAATTGAAACTAGCAGTGAAGTATTCTAAGCTTGTGATGTTGGTCACAGAAGGAGGGATGGCGCCAGCGAGCTTATTCTGGTGCAAGGTTAACACCAACAACGACGTCAAAAGTCCAATCTCCGAAGGTATGTTGCCGGTTAGCTCATTACGGGAAAGCTCCAACATGGTTAATGACCCGCAGTTGAATAGAGACGACGGAATGGAAGAATTCAAATGATTGTCGTATAGTCTCAATGCCGTGAGGTTAACTAGATTCCCAAGCTCCCATGGGATACTACCCACGAGAGCGTTGCTATACAAGTTCAGGAGGACGAGACTTCGGCAGCGGCCAAGTTGAGGCGGGATAACCCCGGAAAGACTGTTCTCGAACAACTGAAGGATTCGCAAGCTAGTCAGATTACCGATCTCAGAAGGAATCGATCCTGATAGGTTGTTCTCGCTGAGATCAAGCGTCTGCAGTCCCGTCAACCTCTCAAGGGAAGAAGGTATAGGACCTGTCAAAGCATTGCCATAAGCAGTAAAAGCCTGAAGACTAGCCCCTAAGTTCCCCAAACTGGTTGGGATAGCACCGGTGAGACCATTAGACTCGACGTGAAGCTCGAGTAGGCCGGTGATGTTGAAGATGCTGACAGGAATACTACCATTGAGAGCATTGCTGCCTAAATCTAATATCTCCAAATTCTTCAGGTTTCCCAGTTCCGGTGGAATAGAACCCGAAAGCGAATTATTATAAAACGATATCCCAGCAAGCGAAGCGCAGGAACCCAACTGAGGAGGAATGTTGCCATGGAACTCATTTGAGCTCAGATCAAGAACCTGAAGCTGTGTCAGGTTTCCAATGGAGGGCGAGATGGTTCCCTGAAGCTGCAGCTGAGGAAGCTCGATGAACACGACCCAGCGTGAGGCTGAATCGCAGGTTATGCCGGTCCAGTAGCAATGGTGGCCGACATAGTCGTCGTTCCAACCAGAAAGAGCGCCTAGCGGGTCTCCGGTGATGGCGCTCTTGAAGTCCTTCAAGGCTTGCAGTTCACTCTGCAATGTTGTGTTAGGGGAAGAAAATGAAACAGCTGATACACATGTAAAATAAAATAGTATCACAGCAACCAAAACACAAGCTTTGGCTTCCATTATAGTTCAGCTCTTTTTTCCTTATGGGTTTTTTGCTAGGTGGTGATTGCAATGGAAACTATGATCATGGTTTGATCAAACTTATAAGGGGCAGAGGAAGAAAATATTGGGATGGGTTTTGACTACGGTGGAAGAGAGGAGAATCTGTGACAATCATGATAGGGATTTGATTGTTCTGTTTGACAATTACATGAGCCGAATATACTACAGTGTGAATCTGTAATCCACCAATGACAGGGATAGTGATTGGTGGTCAACAAGAACCTCAGTACCTTTAGCTGAAGGTAGGATAATCAGTGAGAAATTGCAACCAAGTACTCCTACAATTTTGAACACAATAGGGAAGTAGATTGTTTGTTTGTTTTTTTTTTTTTTTGGTATGGAATAAGGAAGTATTTTTTTTGGTTTCATTCAATTTATAATATTTTTTTATATTTCATTCAAATTGTAATATTTTCATATTTAATAATTTTTTTACATAAAAAATCAAAATATCTCTATTTTATATCACATCAACTCGCATATCATCATTTCTCTTTCTTCTTTTTTTTACTTTTTTTATCTCACACACTCACAAGAACAAAGTTATCACTCCTTATTAATTCAACACATACATAAATTATGTCATCGGATCAAACCGTTGCAATTTAAATGGAAAGAAAGGGATAATGGATTGTTTCACTTCTGAACTTTTACATAAAATGCATCAAATCTCGATTATTGTTTCGTTCTGTTATGTATTCAATGTAAAATAAGGGTTTATTAGAAAACATTCAGTCCCTTAATATCTGATATAACTATTGCGCTAATGAGCCTAAATATTTACCCTAGGAAAATATATTGGATCCTTTCGTGCTTCTTAGAGCAACTTCAATGGATTGTCATTTTGATATAGCCATAGTCATATTATTTTGAAAATAAATATTGAGATTTTGTTATAATTTAGTAATGATCCTTCAATGGCATAGTGTTATTTTTTAAGATTTTCATTTGGTCAATGGTCACAAACATATCATGTATATTTGTCCCTTTTGTATTTTTTATTATTTGGGTCTTTCTTCAACATCATGAAGTTGCTAAAAAAAATGAAAAGATATTTGCACCGTCGAATATGGCATCCAATTTGACGAAGCCAATGATCCATATTTGTGAAACCAAATACACTACAATGCGTAATGAGAAAAACTAATTTAATCCATATAATGGTTAATGGGCACTAACAAACCATATGCACACTGTAATTCACGACCACTTCCTGATAATCAGCATTAGAGTACACCAATTACCAATCATCAACTTGTCAATTCCTTCACCTTAGTTACGGTGTCATGTCATTTTCTTTGTTCCAATTATTCCATCGGTCTCATAATATATATATTTCCAATCTTTATATTTTTGTTTTTGTAAATTATTAATAAAAAAATTAAATCAATCATGTTTTATAATAATACATCTATTATCTTTTTTTCTAATTGCTATAATAAATCTCACTATCCCTAAAAAAAAAAACTTCTTCCGTCCCATTAATTTTGTAACGTTTTGATTTTGCACATGCATCGATGTAAAATTTGACACGTGTGTAACAACAATCAAACATAATTTTTTTATAAATTTATCATGAAATATCAATGATTGTGTGAATTACTTATTTCAACTTAATGCATGTTGCTGGACAATCAGATTTGCATTCCTGACTATAAAATAATACAAATAATATAAAATAATATAAAATACGTATATGTTGTAAAATATGTGAAACGGAGGAAATATTCATTTTTCATCAAATTTTATAAAAATTCAACACGAATATAAAATTTTATGCTAGATTAAATAATTGTATAAATTAAAACGAAGAAAATATTTTATACCCATAATCTCAATCCCATAAACAAAGCGAAACCAAAGTGGGCTGGTCAAGATTTGATATAGGAGTGTAATATACTGTTGTTAGATAAATATTTCATCCATTTCATATTAATTGTTATCTTTTTCTATTTAAATCGTTACAAAATAAATATTAAGTATCTCACTTTTTAATAATCTTTTAATACTCCTTTCATTTCAAAATATAAGCAACACTTGTCTATTTGGGCCGTCCCAAAATATATACAACATATCATATTTAGTAATTTTTTCACATAAAAAAATCAAAACAATCATCTGTTACAGTACACTCACTATTTCCTCTCACAACTGCTATAATAAATCACACTATCATAAAAAAGATATTATTTCTTCATCAAAATCCACATAGATTTAACACACACATAAATCTGTGTCAGGTCAAACCGTTGCCTATATTATGGAACAAAAGGAGTATAAAAAAAATCAATCTCATCTGTTACAGTACACCCACTAACTCTTTTCTCAATTGCTACGGTAACTTCATCACCTTTAAAAAAATATTATTTATTCATCAAAATCCATACAAATTCAATACTCATATAAATTCTCGTGTCGGATCAACACGTAACAATTAATATTAAACAGAGAAAGAATATATTCGTTTCATCCTACATAAATTATGACATTTGTATGTGTAGCAATTTTTTTTTATATTACTAATCGTTCGCGCGATAATTAAACATCATTTTACGTAAAATTATCCTGTAATACTATACTTACAATTTTGTTCTTCAATCCTAAACCGTTGATATATTTTTGTTGTATAATTTCTCGAAATACATGTTAAACAGTATACTTACTATTGAATGTTGCAATGCATATGATGCGGAGGGAGTATTTATGAATATTCTAATCAGTTCGAGTTTTTGTTATTTTCTCCGTCCCGAATTATTTATAACAGTTTGATAAACATTTATGTCGAGATAAAATTTGACTCGTATCACGGAACGATCAAATATCATTTTTTATAAAATTATCATGAAATACTAATTATAATTTAAGTTATATATTTCAATCTGATATGAACTGCATAATTTTCTTACATCATTAAGGATAAATAAAATTTATCAAAATATATATTGAATAATATAATGATTAAAAATATTTTATTTAATATGAAATAAAAGAAGTAAAATTTATTTCTCGTGAAAGCAAATGTGTTGTCAGTTGTGGAGTTCACAAACATATATTTATGGATTCTTTTTATCATTGATCCGGTTTTTTGTTTTTTTTTTACTGATTTCTCACGGACTATACAAAGCCATATGAAAAGTAAGTGCTCTGAACAAAAAGTACATTGGCAAGCCCATGAACGTTGACAAATCTAGAAGGGCGGCCAAACCACTTCACATGACAACAAGGGCCAATTGCCATGAAAGTGCAGGCAAAACAAAACTTGGGCATTGACCGAGAAGGCCTGGTCGTCGGGTTGTGGAGCACGGGGTCAACGTTCTCCACTGGAAATTTCACCATCACGCCATTGAAATGAAATAATTGTACTGCACTGCTTCATGTTGACTCGAGTGATTGGCTTATCGCATCTCAATTCTTGAATTAGAAAGAAAAAGGAAATTGACAAGAGGAAGAAGGAGGGGAAGGAGGGGAAGGAGGGGAAGGAAAATGGTTTTGGAGAATATTTGTGAATAGGTTGAAAATTATTTATATATAAGATACGTCGTTGTTGTAAAAAACAGTGTATTGGTTGTTATAAATTATAGATAATTTGTTGAATGTATTCAAGTCAAATTTTAATTATAAAATAAACTAAAAATTTAATTATATATATTTATTAACTTATAATATAAATTTTTTTATTTATAGTATAAAATCGTTAACTTATAGTATTTATAGCAATTACTATGCTGTTTTTTGTAACACGAATGATTTTTCATATATATATACGAAAAAGTAAAGCAGCAGGAGAAGTTGCTCATGTGCAATAACAGTAAAAACAAGTTAAAAATTAATTAATTTTAATTAATTTTATTGTTTTGAATTTCAAAAACAATGAGATTTTGTGTATTGCGTCTGTCCATAAACAGCTTCTGTTGTTGCTCCTTTTATCGATATATATATGTGTGTGTGTGTAAACAATTTATAATTAATCAATTTAAGTTTTTTGGTTAATAATTGGACTCAATTCACAAGTATGTGCTACTTAAACAAGAAAAAGTATATAAGTTTAATTTTACTTATGCTTTTACAAAAAAAATGATGTATTTTTTTTATTTGTATCTGTGAGTTTGGGAGAATTCCAGAAAAAATTACCACATAAAAAATTAAACACACATAAAATACTACTTAGGAATTGTACAAGGCGATGACAAAGAGGAGGAAGGAATTGTAATCGATTATGTCTTGCTGGGCAGTGAGCCACAACGACAATAATGCCATGTGATTTTTTTTTTTTGATAAAATACAGAAAAATCGAGGCGTTATAATCTCACCTCCCCAAACTCCTCATTCCCACACCTCTCCATTATCTCATAATTTTTCGACAGTTTCGACTCCCTCATGAAATTCGTCATAGATGATGGTGGTGATCGAAGGAGTGAGGCGAAGATAACGACAATGGCCATGATGGTGGGTAGAGATGAGGTGAAAGGTGGTGATGATGGTGTGCGGAAGGTAACGGAGTGGCAAGAGGAAGAGGCACAGGAAAGACAATGTGAGAATTCAGTGTTAAATTTATAAAAGTGATGCAGAATAAAAACTCTTATATGATAACTTTTTGAAAATAAATTTCTAAATGGTATCACAATACAAACAACTGTTGTCTGGTGATGAATCGAATAGTTTGTGTCCAGCTCCAATTCGACTCAATTGTCCTGCTTTTGGGTGCCTGTTTCATTTTTATACTGGCGTTCTGTTTTATTTTTATATTGGCGCTCTGTTTTCATTTTTGATCATGCGTTTTGTTTTGATTTTTGATTATTCGCTCTGTTTCATTTTTGTATATGCGCTCTGTTTCATTTATTCATGTCTTCTGTTTCATTTTTTGTACATGCGTTCTGTTTTATTCGGAAACATACGCTCTATTTTATTTTTATACATGCGCTCTGTTTCATTTGTTCATGCGCTCTGTTTCATTTTTTGGGTGATATCGAGATCTGATGATGCACAGCTCGTATTATTATTATGTTTCATTTTTTATTCATGCGTTTTGTTTCATTTGTTCATACGCTCTGCTTCATTTGTACATGCGCTCTGTTTCATTTATACATGCGCTCTGTTTCATTTGTTCATGCACTCTATTTCGAAATAGAGCATCAAAACAGACGCTTTGTTTTCATTTTTGATCATGCGCTCTATTTCGAAATAGAGCATCAAAACAGACGCTCTATTTTCATTTTTGATCATGCGCTCTATTTTGATTTTATTCAAACGTTCTGTTTCATATTCCAACGACATGGTCAGATTCCGACGACGTTTTAGATTTCGGCTAGATTCCGACGACGTGATTGGAGTCCGACGAAGATTCCGACGACGACGGTTGGGTGATAGTAGGGGTTGGGGTGGAGATGACAATATGATTAAGGATTTAAATGAGATGGATGAATTGTATATTTTTTGAATTTTTGATTCATTGTGTACCTTTTTGGGGGGTTTTTTTCAACCTTTTTGTATTTTTGGGTGATTTTTTAAAATTATTTAGAAATTTTGTTTATGTTTGATAATGTAGTCAAATATTTCATAAATTTTTTTGTTTGAAAATATAATTATACATGTCTTATATTATATAATATGCATGAAATTGTCAAGATTTTCTTAAATAGCATCCCTTGAGATCCTTAATTTTTTGTATTTTACTGAAATTACGAAATTTATCAAATTATTCGAATCACTCCATGAATAAGATCAAATTGTTTTAGTGAGTGATATAAAAAAATTTGTCTTTTTTTTTCTTTTTGGCAAAAGATCTTAGCTTTTGTTGTAAAATATTTTCAATCTTTGTTATTTTTTTGCGATAATTAACACTAAAGATGCAAACATTTATACACATGTTATTTTTATCATGACATATATAAAGGGTTTAATACATATACGAACTACAACAGAGATAATATAAAAAAAATTATTTTCCTTTTTTCATAATTATTGATGATCATTAATTATATAGGGACGTAATAATCATTGAAATCATTAATGATATACCATCGTATGGTATGTCATGTTATTATTCA
>JAOVYX010003073.1:0-11236 GCA_035668315.1 Drosera spatulata
AGCAATGTCCTATGGTCAATAATAGGAAAAGTTGAGAACCTATTAAGTTCCCTACAAGATGCAAAACTACAAAGCACCAATTGATTTTGTAGCAAATATGACCATGATCAGAATGAAGCAAATCAAACTTAACAAAGTTATCACCAGCAAACTACGAAAAACAATAGTTTTGTTCCTTTCGCTTCGCCCAGCACATAAGGACTAAACCGTGAAACCAAGAAATGTTTAATTCAGGTGCTACATTTCATGAAAAACTAGCTAGAACAGTTTAATTCTGTTTTCGCAAGCAACTATGATCTGTATACAATTACACAATATCATCATTTACCTCTCCAGGTGCAACCGTAATGACATGAGGGGTAAAGCCGACACCAGCTGAGCCAGACGTCCATTCACCTGAGAAGACAAATCAAAGAACTGTTGACTCAGTTCAGAATCTAAGGCCGAAAACAACATTGGACAAAATGCAAGAGCGGAGATTACTCCAGATTGAGCTCACCAGTAGAAGACGATTGCTGCTTTCTCCCAGTTCCTGGTGGTCGACCTCTACCACGCCTTTGACTTTGCGATAGCATCCCCTGCGAGGTAGACGACGAAGGAGAAAGCGCCAACGAGGCAGGCCCATCGGTTCCATACTTCCTTGGCCTTCCTCGTTTCCTTTTCATAGGCACGGTCACAGACACAGAAGCCGGATTGACACCATCAGGCGCGATCACAGCGCTAGGATCCACCATCAATCCTGGTGGACCAGAACTTCCTCCAACATTCTGTTGGAAACCAATGGTCGAGTTAGACGAGGGATGCATCCCGTGTTGCCCACGCAACTCGTGCATCCCCCGTTGAAGATAGTTGTATGAAGGTGTGCCAGACATTGGCATGAAATCCTTCCTATCCATACAACAATGAACTACAGAATCCTCAGAACTACGTGGATTACTGTCCTTCAATCCGATCAATTGCTCCTCGAGATACAATCGTAATCCTCGAATATATCGCAATAGCAACAACAATAGCTACCCCAAGTCCAACCAATGTACATGCAAACGTTGAATTTCTGACGTTGATTTCAAAGAGTAGACAGTACAATCCGATCCACGATAACACCAGCAGTCGATCCTAAACAGGAAATTCTAACTACCCAGGTATCCCGTCACAGGAAAATCTACACACAAAAACGTACAATTGTTGCGCATAACAATCACCACTACACCCAAAAGCCAACAACTACCAACTTCAGAAGTTCTTTATTGAACAAAAATGTCAAAGCAAAGAACTTTCAGTCACCTACAATCTTTCAGACCTCACCAAACCCTAAACCCAAGATAAACAACAACCCATTTGCGCCCCGAAAAACACATCACGCAAAGTAATCACACAAAAAGGTTTGCCTGAACACCCACAATAGCATCACGATCCATACTCCATGCCTTCAATCACAGCACGAAACAACATCAAACCCGAAGCGAAATGTGCATAAAGCACAACAGATTTCGCTTCAAGAACACAAACTGAGACAAACCCAAATGTAAGAAAGGAAGTTGAGGCATGCAAAGAGGGGGAAATTGAATGCAAGAAGATAATAATAAGAGTTATGATGAGCACAAGATGTGCGTGACAAATAGGCAAGGCATTATGAGTTCAACAACATCAACACAAGCATGATATGATTCAAAGAGCCAAAGAGGAGTAACTGCAGCAACAGACACCATTGATGGTGGATGTGTTTTGCTTTGTTTAGGCCCACAAGGAAAACTAGGAGAAGGAAAAAGAGTGGAGGGTTTGGTGTAGCTTTTTTGCCTGTGAGTGTGAAGAGGAGAAGATATGATGATGAATTGATGATCATCGAGAATTCAAGACTCCTCCGATAATGCACTTCCTTTCACACTCAAAAACCTCTCAACTGCTCAAGTACACCACAGTGTAGTGCCTTGGGGAAATACCCACTGGATACTGATCTGCCTTCCTATCCAGATGTTACCGTTCAAAAATATTAATAAGTTATCCGTTTCATCAAATGTAAAGGAAGCATCACACTATATTAAGATAAGTGTTGAATGAATTCACCGCGACAACTGTGAGCATTGTCGGTACAATGGTTCCATCAATCTATGCTGATCACGAACATATAAGAGATCTGAGTGACAAAGGTATAAACATTGTTCCATCAAGACGTGAATTTGTAAGCCAAATATCCCTAATATGAGTGTTTAATCAATAGATTAAGCTTATCCTCGGGTTTTAATACGTCTGGGTCACTTTTTGACAACTTACATCGATGTACTCCCGTTTCAGTGTCCCGAAAGGGCCACCGCTCATCTTTTATTCTATAAAGATGGTCTCATTTCTGGACATTATTTGCCCCCCAGCCTTAGCTTCTTCTATGGATAACCCTATCCATATCCAAGGAAAAAAGAGAAACCAAAACCAAACAATTTCAACCTTCAGATGCTGTAAATTTCCTAGAAAATAAAGAGACGTTTCTCAGATCTTTTTTTGTGGTGAACGTTCTCTGAAAAGGAAACGCACCAATGACTTGCCATTAAGCGGATAACATAATCGAGATTATACTCGACAATGACATACGATAGTTGAATCTACCGTGGTTAATCTATTCCTTCAACTCTTATACAACAGGGCCGTTATGGGTCATCCTTGTGTCGCCATCGCTCGAAGAGCACGAACCCCTCGGCGCTAACCAAAACAGAAGTTTTAAGTACACAAATTGAACAAGCGCCCCTAGGTTGAGCCGACCCCTGTGATTAGGGATACTAAACAAAAGTTTCAAGTTCTACAACATAAATTTATCTGAAACATGAAACATGAACTTTTTTAACTTATCTTTTCAAACCCGTGAATCCGATGCATCACAGGGAATCCTGAATGCCAACGAAAATAACACGATAACAAGTTAATATGCACGTGGAAGTGGATAAGAGAATAAATTTCAGCTGGTCCATGGCATTCTCAGTATCCAGTTATATGGCCCCCTCTTCAGCTGAAGGATTTATCCATCCACACATGAATGAGCTCAATCTCTTTCGTCCTCGTAAGCCAAACACAGACCAAAATGGACCACCATCGAACGTTACTGTGCTTACACAGCGATGCTTACACAGCGATTGGAAGAAAAGCTCACAGTAAACGAAATAGATGGAATCATCATAGGATTTGAATCATGATATCAGAGCAGGTATAACATATCCTTATCCTGATACCATGGATAACCATTTGAAGTTCACAACAACAACAACAATCCATGTACCCGTCAGGAAGTACGAGATGCAGGAAGTTTTACCACTATCAGAGGATCCTACTTCCTAGCTTTGAAATCTGAATCTTGTAAGAAGTATATATTACAACAATGGGTCCAGAAACAAGGTAGCAAATTGCTAGAAAGCATCAAAATCCAACTCCAGAAGCCCGAAAGCAAAAGACCATATACTATGGACTACCTCTCTTGTATAAAATCTTTCATTTGACAAAAGCTTTTGATGTAAAGTTCGTAGTGTGATCTGAGAAAGGTTAGGGGGCAAAAGAATGAAAGACAATACCTACCCTAGTGCAGCTGAAATCAACGCAACATGGACCAAAAGTTCTTTGCTTTAACAGACCTCATAGTTTGAGTAGATGAGCCATTGTGCAGTAGGAATATAAATGCTTGTGGTACCAAGTGACATCAGGACCTTATAATCCAGTATTCATCACAATTCACAGGATGATTCAGCCAAGTATATTGCTCATCACGCTCAACCAAGCACCGGTAGAACATATTGATAATGCATGCATTCCATGGTTGATTTCAAACTGTTCAATGGAGGTGTGACCATTTCTTTGATGATCATCGAATACATAAACTTATTCTATATACTAATAGCCGTACTATTCAGATAGTGATAATATCAGAGCCTGAATCATGAAGCACACGGCTTATAAGATGGAAAAAAAAAAAAACCATGATATCTGTTTCAACTTTAAAAAGGCAAAAGCAAGAAATTTTGGGACAAATGTGGTCGCTAGAACATGTGAATCAGAATGCTTGATTCCCAATTTGGCATCAGTAACAGTCTAGCAGATTCAGGATGGCCTCAGGCAGATTTTCATTGAAAAAAAGTATAGAATCCACATTCTACAATCATGAGATCGACCACATAGGCACGTAAGCATTTATATAATTGTTTGATAACCTCAGAGGAAATGAATAAGAATCAAAATCCATAGCAAAGGATATTTTCATTGAATCATAAGCCACCGAATGGATGTCGTGAGAGACATAATCCCAAAACAGAGTACCACCTATAAGATTCAGGTTCGCAAGAGAAAACTTTCTGCATCGGGATGACATATCCCAAAACAGTACCTTGCTGCAATCATAATGCTCAGAACTAACTGAATCACATTCCTCAACCATATCGAAAACATAACTAGCTAGGGAAAGAGAAACCTCATTTATCAATCTCCATTGCCTGCGCGGCTTTGGCTTTGGTCAATGCCGTCAGTTTTGTCTTCACCTTCTTCTTCCCAACCTGAAACTTGCGTCCACCCTTCTTCTTCTTGTCACTCCCATCAACCTTCACAAAGAACAATGCCCATCTAAGAAACCAAGCAATATAACTAAAAATAACAGAAAAAGAAATGATCAGACTCAACACCCATCACCACCTCCAACGCTAACAACAATGAGAATAACAAAAGCCTCATTCTTTCTACATAACCCATAACCATTTCAAACCCATAATTACCACAAAATTCAACTTTTATTGTGTTCCGCATACCAATAACAACATACCAAAACACAATTCCCAAATCGAATTCCAGAAAATGTATGTCGCAGTTATCTGGGCACATTGCTACTTTATTCAAAACACAACGCTGAAAAAACTCCGGTTGCCCAATTCACCAACTACATTTCCACTCGTGATCATTGCCCAATTATCACAATGAGAATAACAAAAGCCTCATCCTAGCACCATCATCCTCAACCATTTCAAGATTACTACATACTGGAGTCATTCTTGCGTTCCACATACCAATAACTACATAGTGAAATATAATTCGCAAATCGAATTCCACAAAATCTATGACACAGTTACTGGATACATTGCTACTCTAATCAAAACACAACCCGAAATGAGATAAACCCAGATTCCCCAATTCACCAACAAGCACAATTCCACTCCTAATCATCACCCAATTGCAGAAAGCCCTTAAATTTGACACTGCAACAACGAGTTCGTCGTTTCACCTTAATTCACCGCAACAAAACCCAAATCGACCGACTCACCAACAACTACAATTCCACTCATAATCATTACCCAATTGCAAAAAGCCCCTAAATTTGACAATAGAACAACAAATTCACCCTTTCAACTTGATTCCCCGCAACAAAACCCTAATCTTCAAAAATCACTCGCCCAACACAGAATACCATACTTGGCAAAAGGGGAAAGTTACCTTCATTTTGTTCTTCTTGGCTTGGAGTTTCTTCTCCTTCTTCTCCCTCTCCTGCTGTTCCTCTGAAAAATCAAATCAAATCATCATCAAATGAAAATCGCACAAAAAAAATCAAAAAAACAAAAAAAGAGTGCTGTGTAATTTGATGGGCAGAGATACTTCGGAGTTCGAATTCGTGTTGTCTCTTCCTGCGAGCTAAACTGTTCTTCTTCGACATCTTCTCTCCTCTTCTTCGATTTTCTTGCTGGGATTTATTTGCGATGGTTTTCTCTTATCAGATTTTGGAATGAGTTTGCTTTGAACACAAAAACCCTAGAATTGGAATACTACAATTACTACATTACATTACATAAATAAAAAGGAGAAATATAACAATGTTTAGGATATGTCATGTATTGATCCTAAAATATACTACATAGGATATGTTATGGTTGTACTATTTCAACAAGTGAATAATGTATTTTCTTCGTTTTAAAATAATAGATTCTTTCATATTGCAGAGATAGATGATTTAATTATAATTAATGTTTTCAACCAACTTACATGGATATAATTTGATTGTATTATGTGGCTTTAAAAATAAAAGAAAATATTAATTGAATATCGAAAAAAAAATGTAGCAAAAAAAAAGTAATTTTGATTTTTTTTACTTTTATGTATTTTAAAATTTTCCTACTTTCTCTTTCTTTTAAATCCTTTGTTTTTCTTTCTTTGTTGCGGCATTTTTTTTTATATATTTCCTTTGTATATCATATTTTTTTCACTATTCAACACGTATTTTGAAGAATTTTGTTATTCGTCTTAACGATGTTGAAAAATTATGTGACTGGTCCAAGATTGAAATACTAACTTAAATTATCGTTAATATTTCACGATAATTTTACGAAAAATAATATTTGATCGTCCGACAACATAAATCAAAAATTTATCTCGATAAATTTTTAAATCAAACCGTTATGTTTATTTTAAAATAGAGAGAATATTTATGTCCAGCATAATTAGGTGAATTTTTTGCTTTGTCATGGGACTGTTTTAGTTAGTGTCAAAGTTAACCCTTTGTAGTCTCTCATCCTTTTACTCCTTGATCTAATGGTCATGACCTTATGGAATATCGGGCTGTATTTCTTCTGGAGTCATGTAGAACCGAATCCTCTTTCAACAAAACTGTCAAAACCAAATCTTTCAACTCCACCGAAATTCATTCCACCCATTTAACAAATGGATCGGAAAACGGACAAGCTGGTGAGGAGAACGGCGATGATCGCCACCGTCACGGCCTCATACTTCCTACTCACCGCCGATTACGTCCCCCAACGCAACGCCCTCGACCCCGTAATCTTCTAGTTCTCCACATGATTTGACACTTTGCATTCATATTTTCTGTTTGGGGAGAATTGAAAATGGGTAGCTTTGATTTGGCTAATTGGGGATTGGAAATTGTTGGGTTTTGGTCCGTTTTTGTTGTTGGAGTTCTGTTGGTGTTTGTTTTTTCTGTGGAGTTGGATTGTGGAGTGTTGGGTGTTACAGAATATATCGCCCATATTGGAATTTGAGAACTCAAAACAACTACATATAAGATCCTGGATTACTTCGGTCATTGCCAATTGGTTTTGAGTTCGAACGAGGTTTAATAATGGGTGCTCTATGCTTGGTTTTCGTATGGGGTGGAGAGGTTGGTTTCGGTGTTTAGATAGTCGGATGGTGGGACGTTGATTATCTTGTGTCTATCTTGGATCTAAGATAGATAGTCTCACGTATGTCTGCATTCTGCAATAGGAGTAATACTACTCTGTGTTTATGATGGGATCACATGGGTGGTTGTTCTTGTTGTTTGAAATAGTATGTAATCGAGGTCTAAAGATGGGCTTGTGGGCATTGAAGTATCCCTTGAGTTTACAAATGATATGCTAAAAGATAAGCCAGGGGTGCTGCTAAAAGATAAGTGAGGTGCCAATGTACAAAACTGGTAGGGGAGGCTTGTGGGGAAAGGTTGAGGGAAATTGTTTACATTGATGTATTTGTGCTATGTCGTGTGTACGATGGAAAGAGAGGGCAAAATGATATGGTGTGATACATGGATTGAAGTCTTCAGAATGATATGGTGTGATACATGGATTGAAGTCTTCAGACAGAATATGAATACAATCACAAGGTGAGAAGACGATGCGGATGACCAAAGATAACCTTAATGGGTGGATATTCCAGCCTACCAGACTGTAGTCTTGATGGATGGTGCTTTGTAATACATAACCGTCTCTCCATAGTTAAGCAAATCAAACAGCAGCTTCACCATTGTCTATTCCGGGAGTTTTGCCTTCTGCTCTTTGTTGTAACTATGTTCTTGGCTTAAAATCTGGATCATATCTTGCTTAATAGAATTGCACCTAGCTCCATCTCGTCATCGGCACATTTCTGCTGAGTACTGAAAGTGTTACTATTATTTTGTTTTTTTGGCAAATCAAGAATGCTATACTTTCAGCAGAACGAGCAGCAAAAGAGCTTATTTTTGGGAGCAAGAAAAACGACGCAGACCGTGATGAAAGCAATGCTGGTTCAAAAGAGAAAACTTAGACTGTCTAACATCGAGACTTTTGCAGTTAGCATCATAGCATGTATCATGTACAAGTATGATCTTTTTCTCAAAAGGTGATTGCGGCCAAAAGTCTAAAGCTCGATTTTTGTTTGGCACGACTACAACTTTTTGATTAGACTGACTTCTATAAGTGATTGTGGGCTTTTATGCTGATATTCATCCTGTCATTTTCTGATCTTAAAAACTACTAATCTAAATACGCCCAGTGTAGATGACCTCCCAGAATTCGAAGGTGATCACTCCACATGTACAATTTTCATAGACAAATTTCCAGTATATTAGATATCAAAGGTGGTTTGATTTTAGTTGAACTCGATTTGTGAGATGTTCTTTTGTTGCTTTGGATCACCTTGTAATGTACAATTGATTTTTTCAAATTAAATTAAAGATAGTATTATGTGTCAAAATATATTGTATCAAATCGTAAGCTGTTTTATAAGAAAAGGAAGTATATGAAGACAAATGGAGTTCTTAATCTACAAAATGTACTGTACATTTTGCTGTAGCATCCTTTTAATCTTGTATTCTACTCATCTTTTTAATCTTGTATCCTAAACATACGATAACACTAAAAAATAATCAAACATTGTTTTGGGGTAAATACTAAATGGATGTGACAAAATTCTACTTTTAAACTTGATTAAAATATTTATTAGATCAGACCTCATTTGCGACGAGATATCTGGGTTGTTATTATTGATTAAAATACTTATCAGAACGTTGATTTTAGTATTTGTATTGTATGAAAGCTCTTTACGATGGTCTCACTCCTATGATCATTTCGGATTTTTTTTCCAAGCGTGCTTTATATCGATGGGAGACAACTGATGACTTATTTTTTTTTCAGAATCTTTTCGCCTTCCTTCCGCAAGAGACTGGAGGAGTGTCGCTGCCAAGTTATATTCCTTGGGGAATTCGTTACCATAATAATCTCATGAGGTTCATCGAGCCACCCTAATTTATATTGGTGTATCACATAAGATAGTGATCTGTTTTTTTTTTAAAAAAAACGAACTTCCATAACCTATATGTGGTACCCAAACCATAAGTTTCTCCAATAACAACTGGCATTCTTGTAATTGTGTTTCTCCAGTAACAACTGGGATTCTTGTAATTAGTTGCTGCCGCATCATCATTTTCCCAGATATTCGCAAAGCTGCACTTCCACTCGTAGACTAATCAAAAGGATCCCTCCTGAGAAAACTTCCACTCGTACACTGATCAAAAGGATCCCACCAGCACAAGTTTATTGTTCCTGCCAAGTGTTGGAAGTAATGGTGGTTCAAAAGAGAAAACTTAGACTGTCTAACATCGAGACTTTAGCAGTTCGTATCATACTAGCACGTATCATGTAAAAGTTTATGTTTTTTATTTTAAAAGATGATAAGGGACACAAGTCTGAAGGTGGGTTTTTGGCTTGGCAGGACATTAACCTTTCAATTCGATTGACTTCTATAAGTATCTGTTAACTTTTATTCTGATCTTCATCCCTACACCGTCTTTGTGACTTGAAAATTTCCAGATCTAAATGTCAATATCGGTCGGAGTTATTTAAAGAGGTTATGAAAGCATTTCTGTATGCCTTGCGCAAATGAGAAAGTTCAGTTCCATGATAGCCTTGGTCAAAGAGCTGTCTGGTAATGTTGTTGAAAACTTAATTCAAAATCAGTCACTGAAATAAAAAACTAGCGATCAACATTAACATTTCATGTAACAAAAGGATTTTGTGTGAGAGGGATCTTGAATACAACACTAAGATAAAACAGGAAACATATTGTTAAAACTAAAAAAGCACAGATAGTGGCAAAGCTCCTAACTAAGTTCAAGAGAATGATAAATGAACACAAGAAGTTTTACGTGGAAACCCTTAAAACAGGAGAAAAACCACCAGCGTCAATCAGATCCGTAATTTCACTATATGGTGGTGATCATACAGCGAGCCTTGATTGAGTCTTTTTATAGACTCCTTAAAATATGCTAAAATAGAAAGTTATCTTTCTGATTTGTCATGCCTACTACATGGGAATAAATCATGACAAATCTTGCTATACTCGGAAACAAAGATCCCGTAGCAAAAGTCTCTTGATGCTAAATTCGTATCTGACCTGATATCCTTATTTGATGCGTATCCTGATCTTTGACCTGATTTAGTCACTTGTTGCATATTAACAATCTCCATCTCGACGAGTGCTAGATCAGAAAACAAGCCAAGTAACCCATTGATATTACTGCCTGAAAACAGAAGTTGCTGAACCAAAAGTTTTAGTGAAATTACTGGTTGAACCTGAAAACAGAAGCTGTCGCCAAAAACAAGTGGATTACTGGGAGCAACCAAGTTCAAGTAATGCTCGAACTTGGTACCAGGAAGGACCTTTGTTAGCATGTCTGCTGCATCAACCTTTTTCAAGGCAATATTGCCTTCTGCAACAATCTCTCGAACTTTGTGATACTTCACGTCAATGTGCTTCGTACGCTCATGAAACAATGCCATCCTTGGATTTGCCTACATTTCAAGATAGATAGGTTACTTGTTTTGCTTAAAGCTTAGTCAGGAATAACCAAGTTATTTACCCGCACTAAGAAATACCTTTGTATAGGTGACATGAATGTTGAGGATGATGATGATGCACAAGTAGCGAGGGGCTACACTAGAAGATAAGTGACCTACCAATCTATAAATTAGTAGGAGGATCGTGGGGAAAGGATGAGGGAAATTGTTTACATTGATGTGTTCGAGATATGTAGAGTGTACAAGGGAAAAAGAGCGGAAAATGATGTGGAACATGGACTGAGGTATTCAGACAGAACACAAATAGTAAGGTTGAGAGCTTGTTAATTAGTATGTTCCAGAAGTTTGATGCGCAAGTTCGTTCATTTACAATGAAAAAAGATTATTGAGGTGGTGATCTCAATTAGTGTAGCTTAGATTTGTGTGTGGAATCAACGGATGTTGTTTGGTTTTTGTTGACGGTGGTGCCTGGTGGTGCCTCAAATCAAACCGCGTGGACCTTGAGCGCGTCCGTGTCCTCTCCGTGTGACTTCTCCGCGTAACGTGTCCGTGGTTCATCCGTGTTTTGGTCTTAGTATAAGAAGAGGATTGATGGAGGAGAGGAGCAGAGAGCTGGAGAAGAGGAAGGAAGAGAGGCAGAGGAGTGTTTGGTGAAGAGATAAGGAAGGAGAGAAAAAGGGATA
>JAOVYX010003074.1:0-11233 GCA_035668315.1 Drosera spatulata
AAAGCAAGTGGTGCCATTGGGTGAAGAGTTCATGAAAGCCACAATGTAAACATTGCCATTGGTGAAGGTCACACCATAGTCCTTGTCACATATTTGACTAATCTACAACAGGTTATGACCAAGTCCTTCAACATAGGCCACATGGTTAAAGACTATCGAACCTATACCAAGGGTTCAATAGTGTTTAGTCTTACCTACCTTACTGTCACCAAAGATTACTTGGGGACTATCTTCTTCAACAAAGTCTGACAATAAGGCCTTACATCAAATTATATGTCTTGAACATCCACTATCTAGATACCATGTTAGATTATAACACTCCTGCAAGATATTTCAGTTAGATCATCGGTCCCTAAGATTTGATCCTATCTAATTTGTCTTATGCACTGATACGAATGTCGCCTGACGTATAAAATTAGAATTTAAGTTGACTCACTCTCACTATTAATTAAATAAATTAATGTAGTAGTGGAAGTAAGGATCGATCCCACCGAAACTGTTGTTCAAATGATTTGAACTAATTATTAATTTAATCTTACCTAGAATTGTGAAGTAAGTTGTTTTGGGGGTTTCGATATAAACAAGCTAAGACTAAATAATAAGAACTAAGAAAGCAATTAAATTACTAAGCTATGTATTTCTAGTGTGGTTGTAAACTATTGGATTAAAGTGTCGGAAACTTCATAAAACCATTCTAGCATAGGGGATTAATCAGTGATAATAATTTATGTGATTAATAAGTTGATTTGTTCTATGATTGGTTTGATTGTAAAATAAGGGTCTCTAAAATAAGGTTCTTTAAATTATTGATTATCAAATGAGAATGTATAATCAACCTAACCAAATTAATCTAACATACCAAAAGAGAATGTATAGTCAAACTAAATAACGTTGCACCAAATAAGGAACAAACCAAATATGAATCAATAGAAAAAGACATTTTGTATCAATTCACATGCAAAAGGTTCTAATCAATTCATGACCAAAACAGAATGTATCACTTTGATTAGACGCTACTAATATAACCAAATGAGAATGTGTTATCAGCATTATTAACACTCTAACATAACCTAGGTGATCAATCCAAGTTGTATTAGTTGTTAACTTGGTAAAGTTCAAACCTTTTATAGCATTCATAGCATGAACAAATCTAGTTTCAATCATGTCAAATCCATAATCTCATAATCCCTTTACTAGAACTTCATTATTAAGTCTCCTATCAAAGTTCTACTCACTCATGATTGAATTAAACAACACAATCATAATTGAAATAACAAGTACTGGACACATCATCAAAAGAGAGAGATAAAGGTCTATACTTGATTGAAGAACAACAATAAGAGTAATCTTTGAATCTCCTATTGAATTACAACTCTAAAAATACGTGAGCAAAGTAGAGAGTTTATGCAATCCCTAGGTTTTTAAAGCATAAGATCTATCAAAAAGGTGATAAAGTTAAGTACATAACAGGGATATAACGTCCATATTTATAGAAAAATAAATAACAGAAAGATATGTGTGAAAAATCTGAATTTAGGATAAAATATATTGCCAGAATCTTCTCGTTACGCCCGTGATAAGGGCTGTCAAGCACGTGACAGTTGTGATCTGTTCAGGTTTCCTCCCATGACAAGATTGTCACGCCCGTGACCAATGCAGAACACCTTTAATTCATCCCGTTTTGCTTCGAAATTCATCCAAACTTTTCAATTGCTCATAATACATCTCCAAAACATTTTTAAGCTCAGAAATCAACAGCAAATGCATCGTTTAACCTCCATGTCTTCATAATTCATCGGAACACTTCATAAAGGAGTCTTCACACTTCATCACTTTTTATAACACGTGCAAAATATCTTCTCTCGATCAATTCTGTGACAAAAATGAACAAACAGTAGTACCAATGTTGCAGGAACTAAACTAAACATAAGATATAAAGTAATGACACAAAATGTACCTAAAATAAAAAAAATTAACTTAAAAACATATGAGTCCTTTCAGACTCGTCAAACTTCCCCAAGCCTAACCTTTGCTCGTCCTCGAGCAAGACAAAAGACTCAATCAAACGAGATACAATAAAAAAATTTCCATAGCTTGAGCAATAACGTAATCATAGTACAAGACACGCAATAGATCATTTACACTAAATATATGTCGAAGGATTCAAACATTCTAAAGTCACCCATCGTCCCTATTCACACCACATAAATTATTCCTCAAATCAGTCCCTTTACATGGTCTTTCACACCATCGCAGATACTCCCAAGGTGTAGCAAGACAAAACATTTTTGAAACTCATTTTCAATATTCATTGTATTCCACCCTCGTTATTTCCTTACGGTCAGAAATGCATCTGACGTGCCTCTTTTCCAAAGCTACCAAGGTCTCAAAAGAGATGTAGATTTTTTACTAGATATATATATATATTCCAAACTCATCTTATTGAAAACTATGTCCCCCCCTCCCCCCTATCCGTAGATGGTAATTTTGATTACCGAGGTAAGGGACGTGATACTTGAAGCTTTTTGCTTGTGTAAATTGTTTTGGGTTTTTCTTTTCTTTTCCTTCTTTTTCCCCCTTTTTTTTATTTTTTCTTTTTTTCATTGATGAGTAGGTCTAGAGTATTCTCTAGTAACCAAAAATAGGATAAGGGTTACCATGAAAGACGGGGAGTTTGAAAAAAAAAAAGTTTTTTTTTTTTTTTTCAAAAACTCACATCATGCTCCCCTATAATCGGTGAATATAGTGATAGATAGCATAAAAGGGGAACAAGGAAGTTTTTTTAAATGTCTATCTACGGTTCAAGTCACCACAAAAACGCTATCTATATCTGAAAAAGTCATATCATAGGAAAGTAATAGAATGATATTAGCTAGAATGTAAACTTCCTTAGAAATGATGCTCAAATTACATATACCAGTGTAATAATAATTATAAATAATCCTCATCATTTTACTATGCTCAAGTTATGGGTTTTTTTTTTTTTTTTGCTTTTTCTTTTCTTTTATTTTTTTAAAACTATTTTCCAATTTGTTTTTCAATTTTTGCAAAAAGTTTTAACAAAAAATGATCAAACAAAATAAAAGAACATAGTCATCCACCTCCTCAAGCCTAAGTTAAACATTGTCCTCAATGTGAAAGATATGCAATAAAAATAAAGGACAAGACACCTTACAAAACCACGCTTGTGGAGAATTTCAAAACAATCTTGATCATGTCCCAAATAATAATCTATCCATCATCTCTTTCATCTCCATGGCTGTTTCCTTTTGTGAAAGTGGAGATTGCTATCGAGACATCTCAAAAGAAATAATCTGCACACATAAAAGCAAAGAAACATTTCTTCCTTCCAACAAGATGAATAGAATCACTTTACAAAAACATATTTAGCAACTATAATCATAAAAGTAAAGGTAAAGATACATACATGTATTTATCTAGAATGGAAAGAATAAAATGTATGCATAAGATAAATCACATGCAAGAAGAATTAATTAATGAAGTAATTTGATGGCATGATTTGTTGTTTATAAGATAATCTGTGAATCTATGTTTTTAATATCAAGTTTGGTCTATTTCTCCTTTCTTGTGTTTTTGTTCGTTCGTTTTTATTTTTATTCTTGTTTCTCATTTTCAACATGTAGAACATGCCTCCAAATTTATGATTTAATAGTCAAATATTGGGAATAAAGGAATTTTTATGCATTGGTTCATCAATTAAGTTTATTCATCTTTTTTCTTGTTCCATAAGCAATTAAGCATAATAATAGACAATGCACAAACACATATAATGGACCAAATTCAATAATAAAGATCAAAGTATATAGATTGATAGGAAGGTAGAATGACAAACAATAACACATAGAACTGTCAACATTAAAATAGAAATTAACTCAAGATAAACTGACTTAATCCTATGACAGACTCGACGAAGGAACATGGCAGAAAACATCCCCAAGCCTAGATTGTTCATAGTCTTAAAACCTATACCTGAAATGTAGGACTAAGACAAACTATCACGAAATAGCTACGACGGTGGAGGAGGTGGATGCTGACCCTCGTGTGGAATAGGATGGCCAAGCCGCCAACGTAATGAAATATAGGTGCATGTGCAGCATGAGACGGCTCTCCCACATCCTCATATGCCTGTGCAGCAACATCCTCCATCTCATCATCACTATCATCATCATCATCCCCATCCAGAGAAAACATCCAATTCTCCTCATCCTTCGGTGACATCCCTTCACAAGGGACTTTAATCTAGTCCGAGTCCTTCATCGAACGCCTAGGACAATAAAAATAATCCTTAACAACCTTCTTAAACAAATGCTTCCCCTTGAAATCATCCGAACCCATCAAAAAGGTGCCATCCTTGACCGGATCAACATCACTCAAGGTTACTTTAAATAAGTAGCTAAAAGAGTGAGCAAACCTCCAATAACAATTGCACCCTTACTCGTAGTCGCCACAGCCTCCAAATGTCTTGCCAAAAAGACTGCAGAATACATACTCCTCTCCTCCAACAACCCATAAAACAAGAACATAGTATTGGCTTACTTTGGTCATTGGCATAAATAGTATTGACCAAATGCCAAAGCATAGTCCTAATCATCGGGTTAAGAATTTGTGTACTCTTCGCCAACTTGGAGAACTTTTCGACCTAGTCATCTTGCTCCACAATGAATGAATGCTCACAGTCTTGAACCCCTTCGTTATAGCCTTCTCCTCTTCATTTTTGAAGCCATATACCTCTCCAAACTCCGCAAGAGACATCTCACGCCTCACATTTGCGAGTTGGAAGCTTATCTTACTCCTATCATTCTCAGTAGACTCTCGATCAACCACATCAATCCCCACACTCAAAGTACTCAACAGTTAAAGCGTTAGTTGCTTGTATGTCCTCTATTGCTTGGTTAGGAAATCCACCCAACCAAGTTTTTCACCCATCCATAAAATGTCATCCCAAACTCCTACACTCGTGCAATCCCTCACATCCAACCATCTCGTCTATACCACCGATCTCTTCTTCAAAATCTCATATCTATCAAGATCATGCCTCTTGGTCAAGTTTGCACACTTAGGGTAAGGTGTAAACGCTTCCCGACCCGCACGTGCTCTACTAGTACTTGTCGCGGTGGTCTTTTGCCTCTTCCCTATGTACATCATCTCTAATAATCAACTAAGCAAGCACAATGCAACGATTACCCCAAAATTTCAATCACAACACAAAAACTCCAAAACCCTCACCCTCCAAATATTCAAAATGCTTTCAACAATCCAAAATCACCTTAAGCGCACCTTGGATGTTGTTCTCCTAAGTTAATGGAGTAGATTTAAGTGTTAAATTAGGATAAACCATGAGAATTGGAAAATTTGGACTTAGGGTTTGAGTTCGAATCTTGATGGCTTTGGAGTTGTTCGTGATGAATCGAGGATGGAAATGATGTGGGACGAGTGTAGATGATGATTTTATTAAGTTTAGAAGCAAGAATCACGAAGTTTGGTTTAGATTTGATGATTTGGGGTTGAGGGGAAATCGTATGTGGGAGTTTGAGTGAAAAAAGTATGATGAAAATTTGAAGAACAGAGCATTCAAAGGCCTCCCAGGAGTCTGCACGGGCGTGACATGTCAAACATAACCAGCCCTGTGTATTCTCCATTCGTCACATTCATGACAGGCACTGTCAATGCCCCTAAACAATTATAAACACTTCGTAACACATGTTTGGAACGTGTTTGCATGAAAATGAAGTTTGAAATCGCTTCAAATATTTTATTTTGTAGATCACCACATATACTAAGTCTATTCTAAGCTGACTAAAACTAAACTATCTAAATATTAAATGAGCTTGGGTTGCCTCCTAAGTAGCGTCGTTGTTTAACGTTGTTGGCTCGACAACGTTTTAGCGCTTTAGTGACCTTTAGTTGATAAAATCACCTTCATAGAAAGCTCATCTTCCCATTGTCTCGAAAAACCATCAAAATAAGGTTTGAGACGATGACCATTGACCTTAAAAATTTTATTCGAATCCAAACTGTGGATTTTAATTGCACCATAGTCAAACACTTTAGTCACTAAAAATTGACCTTCCCATCTTGACTTGAGCTTACCCGAAAAAAATTTTAATCTTGAATTATAGAGTAGGACTTTATCACCTTTCTTAAAATTTTTTCTCAAGATCATTTTGTAATGCAATAATTTGATTTTGTCCTTGTAAATTATGGTATTTTCATATGCATCATTCCGGATTTTTTCAAGCTCATGTAATTGGAGTCGACGATTTTTAACCCCATCTTTATAATTCATGTTCATTCGCCTCATTGCCCAATATACTTTGTGTTCAATTTCAACTTGCAAATGATATGCTTTACCAAATAAAAATCTATAGGGAGACATCCCTATAGGTGTTTTATATGCCATTCGATATGCCCATAGAGCATCATCAAGTCTCAAACTCCAATCCTTTCTATTGGAATTTATCATTTTTTCGTGAATCGATTTAATTTCTCGATTTGAGGCCTCAACCTGACACATGTCTGAGGATGATATGCAGTGGACATGATATGATTGACATAATATTTTCTTAACACAGCTTCAACTACCCGATTGCAGAAATAGGTACCCCTATCACTAATAATAGCTCTAGAGACGCCAAATCTACTAAAAATCTTATTTTTAATAAATTCGACTACCAGCTTAGCATCATCCGTTTTTGTTGCTGTAGCCTCCACCCATTTTGAGACATAATCAACTGCTAACCAGATGTAAAAATTACCGATTGAGTTAGAAAAGGACCCCATAAAATCTATACCCCAAACATCAAAAATTTCCCACACAGGTATAGATTTTAATGGCATTGAATCTCTCTTTGAAATATTCCTCGTCCTTTGACATCTATCACACCTTTGCACAAAATCATAGGCATCCTTATTCAAAGCAGGCCAGAAAAATTTACATTCTAGGATTTTGTATGCAGTTCGTCTTACTCCAAAATTCCCATCAACGTTATAGGCATGACAATGCTCTAAAATTGATGGAATTTCATTATCAGGCACACATCTCCTAATCACAACATCTGAGCAGAACTTAAGCAAATATGGTTCTTCCCAGACATAATATTTGGCATCACTCTTGATTTTATTTTTATGGTGCCTAGAAATATCCGTAGGTAATTTTTTGATCAACAAATAATTCACTAATCAGCATACCAAGGATGAAAATCAGAAATTGAGTATAAATACTCATTTGGGAATATTTCTGAAATTGGTAAAATATCTCTATCATTTATTATTCGGCTCAAATGATCTTTCATATAATTTTCAGCGTTTTTCTTATCTTTGATCTCAATACCAAACTCTTGTAAAAAGGAGAACCCAACCCGGAAGCCTCGGCTTTGACTCCTTTTTCTTGAGTAAGTATTTCAATGCAGTGTGATCTGAGAAAACACTCATTTTTGTACCCAATAAATATTATCTAAATTTTTCTAAGGAAAAAATTATTGCATACAACTCTTTTTCAGTTGTTGTATAATTACATTGGGTCTCATCAAGCGTCCTTGACGCGTAATAAATTACATGAGGGACTTTGTCAACTCTTTGACCCAAAACGGTGACTACAACCTTATCACTTGCATCACACATTATCTCAAATGGGTAATTCCAATCCGATGGCTGAAATATGGACGTAGAAATTAATTTCTCCTTTAATTCTTTGCACTCTTCGTCAAAATCAAATATAGCTTCCTTCTTCAATTATTGACAGAGTGGCTGTGAAATTTTCGAAAAGTCTTTTATGAATCTTCAATAGAAACCAACATATTCTAAAAATGCCCTTACTTCACATACACATGTGGGATAGGACAGGGATGCAATTATTTCAACTTTAGCCTTGTCAACCTCTAATCCCTTCATAGAGAAAACATGTCCCAGAACAATTCCCTCTTTCATCATAAAATGGCATTTTTCATAGTTAAGGATCAAATTGGTTTCAACACATCTTTTAAGCACCAGCTCCAAATTCTTGAGATATTTTTCAAATGAATCACCATATACAATAAAATCATCCATAAATACCTCAATAATATGGACTATATAATTGGAAAAAATTGACATCATACACCTTTGAAACGTTACAGGAGCATTAAATAGCCCAAAGGGCATACGTCTATATGCAAAGGTGTCAAACGGACATGTGAATGTCATTTTGTCTTGATCTTCAAGTGCTATCACAATTTGATTATAACAAGGATATCCATCCAAAAAGCAATAATGTGATCTACCAGCCAGCCTTTCAAGCATTTGATCCATGAAACGTAATGGAAAATGATCTTTTTGTGTGGCTGAATTTAATTTGCAATAGCCAATGTACACACGCCATCCATTTTGGATTCTAGCGGCAATCATTTCACCATTATTCTTTTCCACAACAGTTAAGCCCGTTTTTTTTTTTTTTTTTTGTATAACATGGATAGGATTGACCCACTGAGATTCAGTAATTGGATAAATGACACCAGCATCAAGAAATTTTAAAATTTCATTCTTGACAACGTCCATCATTGGAGGGTTTAAGCGTCGTTGTGGCTCCCTTGATGGTTTGGAACCGTCCTCAAGTAAAATGCGATGCATACACATAGAGGGAATAATTCCTTTGATATCAGCTATTGTTCATCTAATTGCAGTTTTATACTTTTTTAGTATACTGACTAGAGCTTCTTCTTGCTCGACAATAATTTGCTCGAAATAATTATTGAGATATTTTCTTCATCACCCAAATAAGCATACTTTAAATGAGCTGGTAACAGCTTCAATTCCAATTTCGGTGGACTTTGAACAGATGGAAGAATTTTCTCATGATTAATAGACAGTTGAATCATGCTCACATTCTTCTCATTCAATTTTTGTTCAATTATAAACAAATCATCATCAAATAATTCATCACAATTCAGATTGTCATTATCCACATCCATTTTCAATATGGCTTCCATGAATTCTTCTTCATTTAATGCAAAAAGCTCCTCTTCTAGTGATGAAAATGAGTTGATTGCATAAATTGAGTACACATCATCACTTGCTTGTTTCATTCCATGGAAAATGTTGAACCTTATGATCTCTCCATCAAATTCCATAGACAAGGTTTCATCATTTACATCGGATTTTGTTTTTATTGTCCTCAAAAAATGGTTTGCCTAGCAGAATAGGCACATGACTTTTTTTTTATTAATATGATCATTATCAGTTTTGAGAACATAAAAATCAGTTCGGAAGACTATATCATTTACCTTCATCAGAACACCCTCCGACACACCTACAGGATGTGCTACAGACCTATCAGCCAGTTGTATGACACCTCATGTTGGTTGTAGAGGTCCTAAATTAAGGTAGTTGTAAATTGATAGAGACATAACATTTATAGATGCACCCAAATCAATCATACATCCAATAATTTCAACACTATCATAGTGCATGGTATAGTAAACATTCCAGAGTCTTTTTGCTTATGAGGCAACTTCTTTTACAAAACTACAGAAACCTTTCTTCCTATCATTATTCTTTCATGACCCTTAAACTTCCTCTTATTGGTGCAAAGCTCCTTTAAAAATTTAGCATATCTAGGAACTTGCTTAATAGATTCCAATAAGGGAATATTCACCTTCACCTTCTTAAAAAAACTCAAAAATATCCTTTTCCACTTTACCATTCTTATTTTTAGCTAAAGGGTTGGGAAATGGAACAAAGATAACAGGTTTGATGATTGGATCAATTTCTGAAATTTTCTAAGTTTGATCTTCATTTTGATCCACATAAGGAATTACTTCCAACCCCTTTTCAATTTCCTTAGACTTTGGCTCAGGTTCCTTTAATTCCTTATCACTCCTTAACATCATAGCATTGGCGTTCTCTCTAGGATTGAGTGGTTGGGAAGGACGTTTGTTCTCTAAACTAGCCTTCAGTTGGCTCATGCCAGAGGCAAGTTGAGCGACAGTGCTCTCAATATTACTCATCTTAGATTTGCTCTGTGAATTTTCAGCCATTGTTTGCTTCTGAGTCTATGCCAGAGTCCTAACAAGGTCTTCAAGAGATGACCCTTGATCATTTTGAAAAGGCTGTTGTTGATTTTGATAGGAACCAGGAGGGGGATTTTTTGAGCTCTAGGTAGATTTAAGACATTATTATTATTACTCCATCTAAAATTTGGATGGTTCCTCCATGGTTGATTAGCATTATAATTCCACTAATTCTGTCTTTGATTTGGTAGTCTTGGGAATCCCACTGCATTAGCTTGTTCCACATACAGAGTAGGACATGTATCGGTTGGATGAGCAACACTATTACAGAATTCACAAGCATTCACTTGTGCTGGAATTTTGTTGGTTACTAGTTGAGTGATCAGAGTTATAGGGGTATCCAACTTTTTATTTGCATTAGAACTTTCTCCTCCATCCCTTTCATCTCTAGAGGTGAAGTCTTGAGAGCTTTGGGCTGATATTATAATTAATTTTCTTGCTTTAGTAGGTGTTTTATTCGTTACGAGCCACCACTAGAAGCATTTATTCTATGACAATCTTCTAATAGCAATCCTTCATAAAAGTACTAAATAAGCAAGTTCTTAGTAATTTTGTGATGCGGACAGCTTGCACAGCCTCTTGAATCTCTCCCAATATTCATACAAACCTTCCCCATATTTCTGTTTTATTCCAAAAATTTTCTTTCTGAGAATTGTAGTTTGTGAGGATGTGAAATATTTTCTAAAAACAATGTATACATTTCAGCCCATGTATTAATTGAATTGAAAGGTAATTCATATAATCAATCCTTTCAATAGCCTTGCAGACTAAAAAAAAAAGACATATACTTTCACAGTTTCATCAGGGACACCATTTGTTCTATTGGATTTGCATACAACATGGAACTCTTTGATGCGTCTGTTGAGAACTTCGCCAGTATGTCCATTAAAAATCGATAATTTATTTAAAAATCCAGAATTCAATTTAAACGAAATATTGACTTCAGATAAAATAATGCAAAGAGGTTCGTCTTTAACTATAGGAGCTGAAAGTTCACGTAAAGTTCGATTTGCATAATATTCAGCATTATTAGATGCACTGTTACCTAAATTTTGAGGAATATTATTTTCTTTTTTTTACCATATCTAAATTTCTAAATTCAATAGACGAATAGCTACGTCCTCCTTCGTTGATGTTTGAAGATAAAGATGAGGGAGTTGTTGTTTGAC
>JAOVYX010003075.1:0-11233 GCA_035668315.1 Drosera spatulata
CACATATCATCCATCAAAATCATTTGAAAATCCATTGTCTTTCGTGAAAGTGTTTTCATTTTTCATAAATACTACGCGTGATTTGGGTTTGCGGTCCAAAATCACTACGTCTCTTGCGTGTATTTCAATCTTCCATACCCTCACTTACACACCGAAGGTCCTCCTGTAGATGGCAGCCTTACACCTAATCGGCCGATGTTCTGGCCCGCGACTTCTTGTCGTTGCGTATATGAAAAAACCACACTTGTTCTCTTACTAGCTGGATTTAACGTCTGCTCTAGTCAAGTTCGCTCGTAGAACCAAAGAACCCGATCCTGGAGGATCCAGTATACGACCTCATCGACGACAACGGACTTGTTCGGTTACCTTTAGTTTGTTATTATGTTTGTTGTAGTGTCCCTTAAATCCTGATTCTCCGTATCATATGACATATGGTATATAACACATATTCCGAGAATAAATAACATATAAATAATGTTCAGTAATCACACATAACACATTTATCATTTCAATCATGCCTTGACCTAAACTCTAGAGAAAAACAAAACCCAATCATGTAACATGTACATTTAAGCCACGTCAGCCTAACCATGTGTTATAATCATGATATTAAATAATTATTCATGTTCCCACTTGTATATCAGCAAGTTTATTTATCCCGATTGCCCGATGAACAAAACTTTAATATCCCATAATGTTTGTTATCAATGATCTTACTTTCCTTTACGCGATGAGAGGCTAACCTAGACAAAATTAGCACCCAAAGTCCCTTAACAGATCTAATCATAGAAATAAAATGAGGAGAAAATCAACACCGGATTGCAAAGGCTCTGCATCAAAATCGAATTCAACTCAATAGAAACCAATGAATTGGAACAATTGAAGTGAAAGGATTCGGGGACTCTAAACCATGAAGGAGTTCAATGAAATTCCATTGCTTATTTATACTAAATGGAATGATAATAAAATCTAAATAAAATCTAAATGAAATCTAAATGTTCACGCCTCATTTAAGGTGTTGGATAGTGTGGTGACCCATTTGTCATGCGTGAGTATATTATATATATATATATATATTAACGAAATCAAATGAGATCTAGATTCAACAACTCAATCCTTTGGCATAACTTAAAATCTCACTATCCCATATAGTGAAAACAACACATGTGTTACATTCATCCATATAGCTGAAAAAATCATTTCATTTCCTTTCATTGGTACAAGATATATGTATATCCTTTCCTATCTAGGAAATTATGACCAATATTTAAAATTTTTTTCCTATCAGTTAACTCTTTATATTTTGAATGTCAGAATACAATCATATTTCATTAGATATCTTTTCGTAAATCCCCAGAGACCTCAAATTATAAACAAAAATGACTATTTATATATTAAGATCCCACAAGCTTTAAAGATAGATGAAACCACATATACATGTGGTATGGAAATATAGCTCTTGACAATAAAACAATAGGTGATGAATATATCATCCTTACGAACATGCTCAATAAGATTGCAAATCAATAGAAGACAAAAGCATCATGGGAGAATTGAAGGCATAAGAAACAAAACATGTTTATTTTTCTACCCTTCAAGATTGCCAGAATCACCTTTCATTTAAGTCAAAACAAGTACAATTGTATCATAGGGATAAATCTTGACCAGTTTAAGAAACTATGTCAATTCTATTCAAATAAAAGATATAAATATATTTGTATCATAAGAGCAAAGCTTATGTAATTTTTAAAATCTCTGGATCCCAGTAACATCATTTGAGATTAAAATTTGTGGAGTTTAGAATAAGAAGAATAGCGGAGCGATATTTTTTGAAAATTACGTTTGAAACTACTACAACTCACAGGATTTGTCCAAATTAATTATTACCATGAATTTATCAAGCACGACCACAAAGGAATTAAGGTTAAGGATAAAATCGAAAGCTCTACTCAAATTAACCTTTTTTATTTTAAGACAGATTCGCAATAATTATAACAACGAAACTATTTACAGAGTACTGCACTTATATTTTTTTTCAACAAGAATATAAAACCATGATTATTTAGATAGAGTAAGTTTCTGACACATAAAGTACAAAACTAAGAGCTCATAAAACTTATAGCCTTAAAATTGAGAGCTCTCTCAAGTTAAGAACCTTGAGTAGTCTAGCTTCAAATCCTATTAGTTGATTCAAGATCTACCTCAATAAAATCAAAATATTTGAACACTCTTTGCATTGTTATGGAAGATGGAATTCAAGTCGATCAAAATATCAAGAATCTAGACAAGCCCTTTCGACTTACTCAAAACCAATACAATCAGCTCAAAACAGTACACACATCGAATCTAAATAAAAATTGTTACTTGAAAGCAGCAGTTTACTTAGTTCAAATGATCGAATTGTTGAGCATTGGGTCCTATTTAAAACGGATTCAATGGATAACAATAACACTAACTCACATATAACTCAAAGTAGCTAACTTTCATAGATTTCCATTGTAAAACTCAATTAGAAGTGTAGACAGCTATCAAGTCCTTGACGAAAACAATGAATTTCGTAACTTACAAATCAAAGACCATGATTGTGGGAATTTCTAAATCTAGCACAAATCAAAGAAGTAAATCATGTTCAAGGGTTGAAGTATTTCATGCAAACCAAAACTAAATCATAGAAGTAGCTCCGAAAGTGAATTCAATCAATCATTGAGCATAGTAAACCACTAGTACAAAGAAATCAACGCAAGCATGGAAACCCCTTAATTCAATGAAGTAAAAAAACAAAACGTGGAGAAACAACAATATTACTTACACAACCCAGATTCATGATTATGACTCAATCGAGTTAAATACAGCATGAGAACATGATCGATTAGGAAAGACGAAACCAGTAAAAGCCGTGAAATACATACTTGAAAACCAACATTGACTGATTATTATTTTTAAATATTATCACATATAAATGTATACCCAAGAGAAATACATTTTTAACAAAGACACTTCTATAACAAGTCTTTTTGTGAAATAAAAGACCATTCAAGTATTGTACTTCATATTTAATTTACGTTTAGTCCCAAAATCTCAACATCATAGTATATATATATATATATAAATCAAATCATGTTATTCAAACCAAAACATGTTGTGTTTCTTAATCTCTAAACAACAAATAAAACTAACTTCAATAGTATAATATTGAACAATCATTGAAACAAATCTTGATGTGGGTGAAGATGTTGGTACGAATACTCTCAAAAGGTATTCTACTTTTTTATATTGGTTGAAAAATTATTGTGTGCCGGTGGAGCTTAACAATTAAAGTATAAGTTATTTACATTTTTTATAGAAAATTTTTGTCAAAATAGAAAGAAAGAGAGAAAGAAATGTCATGCATTTTAGGTAAAATATCAAATTTTATTCTATGAATTCTTCGATTGCTTAATTATATTCTTTAAAATAAAGAGTTTCAAATTTATATTGTGAATTGATTTTAAGTTTCAAATCTATACTGTAAAATATACAACATCTGAATTATATTCTATAAATTTAGAGTTCTCAATTTTATAGTATAAGCATATAATATCTTTGACTTAATTTTTAATGCAAGTAAAATTGGCATGTATCGTACTGAAACCTTAGTTATGCATCTCAATGCTTAAGATTTGACAGTGAAATCAAATAGCAATTATTGGAATGACTCACTCAGCACCTGCAACTCAAATAGCCATGGTATTTCGCTTCTTGATGTATGATAATCATCTGTTAATATGAATGTTTTTATTTGCGTCAAATTTTCTGTCCATTAATTGATAATCTGGTTGTGAATGATTTGTCTGATCCTCGAATTGAATGGCCACTTCAGAGAATTAGAGCTACAATTGAACTCTAAGGATCGAAATCAGACGAAGAAAATTGAAAATCGAATTAGGGTTAGATTTAGGGATTAAGAAAAACCGAACATGTGTAATTAATTAATTAATCAGTTAACGGTCGATTCAACATGTGCAATTAGTTTTAATTATTTTCATTTGTTGTTTTGATAAGAATTAATTTTGTTATAGGGTGAATAGATTTAGAACTTAAAATCAATTTATAGTATAAAATTGAAACTTTTTATTTAATGGAATATAATTGGAAAATCGAAAAATTCATAGAATAAAATTGGATATTCTGCCAACATTTTATATGTGGAATGATTAAAAAAAAAAAAGAAAAAAAAGATGTTGTATTTTTTGTTTGATGAAGAGAATGCTATATGAATTATGAACTAAATATATATCTCTTCCGAAAAATGTTTAGTTTTAACTAACCTTTTAGGTAAAAAAATTTCAAGAAATTACAAATGGAGCTTTATGAAAAATTTCAAGTCTAGTTTATCATAAATATATGATTGTAAGATTTGATTATTTTCTTTCATTGATACTGTTAGGAAAATTTGTAATACCAAGAATTCAACACGAAGATTGTTTTCGAAACTTAGAAGCATTATAGTTTAAACTCTATTTAAAGATTTATTCATCTCCTCTTCGTAACACGAATAACCCTTCACGATATAACTAAGTCTAATACGAAAGCTGCGGAAAATGATCCCGAAGAAATTCCCTTGGAATCTCTGTTGTTAAAGTGAGAGAAACTGGTATTAGTTAGTGGAGATTTCCTTGATCAATGATAGAATGATGAAAGTGATGAATGTAATGTGTTTCAATCTGAATTGCAATGCCGAATATATAATGAAAGGTATTTCAAATTAGAAGCAACACATTTGTAGGTGAAAAAAACATGGCTTTTTCAGGGAAAAACCGTTTTACACTGACAGAAGAAATTGCATTCTGCCTGGGTGCCACTTAAACCCACGTCCGGACGTTTTGATGAACTCACTGGTTCATTGTTGCCCAATAGATGCGTCTGGACATGGAACATAAATGCATCCTTACTGGTTACCCTGTTTTCCTTTGCCTGGACATAAATTTTCTTCTTTAAGACATAAAACACTTAGTGTTTAGTATTAAGTTTGTACAAACAGAATATACGCGCGTTTGATATTCTACGAGCATCATTTATCAAGCCTAAGCTCGACGTCCGCGTGGGTGTTAAGCCCGCATGTCTTAGCAATTAATTCAAGAAAGATGCAGTGGAGAACCTTTTATATATGCTCACTCCACTTTTCACATCATCAATGTGCGTAAAAGTAAAGTTTCCAAACAATATTTATTCCTTTTCATTTCACCTATTGAAGTTCCTACACAAACTTTATTACATAACAATATTAAGCTCCAATAACTATATTTAAGGGAGCAACATCAATAAATATTTGTGAGACGTCTCGTTTAACACGTCAATATGTAATTAGTTGATCCATTTTATACTAAAATTTCAACATTTCTGAGTATAATAAAAAGTATGGACAGATATGATTGATCCGAATAACACAAACACTACAAGACAAACTAGACATCAATTCCATTTTATGTGAGGGTACCATAGGTCATGTTACATTTTAATGTCCTTTTGGGCTCACTATAAGTCATGCCTTCTGGATAGATACATGAATCCATAAATGCAAGATGCACATAAAATATACCTTTATATATTCAACCACACACACGACCTCGTATACGTTTAGAAGTGAATCTTTTATCTTTTGTTATTTTTTTTAATGAATCTCCTACTGTGTTGACCTTTACATATGAAATTGTATCATTTGTGCATGCTTGCTTGTTCAAACCGTTTATACATATTTTCATAATATTTTTCTTTACATTCATATTTATGTTCACATACCTCCTTTTTTGTTGGTCAAACCATATCTCCTTTTAAAGTGGAATTATTCGAACATTTAAGATCAATTTCTCTTTGATAAAAAAAAAAGAAAAAAAAATCAATTTCTTTATTTTCTTCGATGCTTCATCCTCGAAGTTTCTTAGTTTGCTTTTTCGGAAGAATGAACTAGAGCGGGATTTTACTCTTTAATTTTATTTTTTGAATTTCTAAGGTTGAATTATTTTGTATGTGTGTTTTTTTTTTTTTTTTTGGTTAATGCTTCTTTATTTATTTTACACCTCAACTAAAAACAAAAGTGCAATAAACAGTGAGTGTCTTATATGGCAAAGCATCAGGTATGATTCAAGAAGTCAAAAAACAATATGATGATTTGTTTTCGTTTGAAAGATTATGAATATAACTCTCTTTCCTTGCAATAAATTTTTTTTTTTACTGTACTAGGTCTTGTTCGTATCGTAGAGGAATTTTGAGATAGTGTCCCACTCCCGTGGTTACAAGGGCCACATTCTCGCAGTAGAAATATGGATGACAAGGGGGTGCCCATGACCCTCCATATTATTAATCACTACTAAGGGAATAACGTTAAGCTGCTTCCCCATGGTTCTCTTCTCTCGGATACGTGTCATCGTTGTAAGTCCTACTTTTTTTTTCCCCCTCTTTTTATTCTCTATTCCAAATTTTCAACTCTACATGATCATTCCATATGTCACACAACCCTCTTCCTATGTTCATTCGCACAGCACACTAACCCTTTCTCCCATTGCTTGATTAATTGATAAGTTTATGCAATTCATTAATCTCGAGGTGGGTTTTACTTGGGTGTCGATGTCTTAAAAGGATAGATTGGGTATTTATCAAAATAATAATGATACAATAATAATAATAATAGATTAAAAGTTAAATTAAATTAAATTGAAAAAATCAAGTTTTTTTGTTGACATGAATAATTCATAAGTTTTTAACCTATATTTTATTGCATAGTTTCATAATTTTAAATTGTTAAAATTTTAATGAGAAGAATGGTATATGTAGTCAAAAAAATCTTATCCAATTCAAATTTTTATGAATTAGTTTTATGGCATTAACTTAATCAATTGTTAGTTTTATGCAATATTCTCCTATCTTATTTACTTGAAGATAAAGAGTACTAAAAAACATGACAATTTTTTTTGGACGCGGTCAGAATGCTAATCTATTCTTTTTTCTTTATGTTATAAAATGACATTGTAATATAATACTGTATAATAAAGATAAAGATATATAAGGTGAACCCATATGTTGCATATGTGACTCTTAAAATGAATTTGATGGTGACAAATAATTATAAGCTGGATTTGTATTGTAGGAATCTTGGAGAATCAATTATGGTTCTATGTCCACTATTTATGCAATAGAAGGACTATTTCATTCTTTTTTCATTGTAATTAACCGCTATATGTTGATTATTGGTGGCTCGACTATAAAGTTTTATTGGTATAGTAGATTATTATTTCATTGTTGGACATATGTCTATTTACGCTATTGTTCCTAATGTAAAAAATATTCCTTCTGTTCCATGAAAAGTATAACATTTTAATTTTTAATACTATTTAGAACGTATTTGGATAAGTTTCATTTTTAGATAAACAATGTTCTCCCGTAACCTACGTCATATGAAAATACATAACATATTATAAATAATATTTCACGAAAAAATTATGTAAACGATGTTTGATCGTCCCATCACGATATGAAAGTTCTCCACGACCAATACGCATAATTAAACTGTTATTTTTTTATACGAAAAAATTGAAATATTATACTTCCTTCGTCCCAAAAATTTTACATCATTTTGTCATATTGATCCGTCCAATATTCTTTGTAATATTTTTATTTAGTAAGGTTTTGTATGGTTAAAAATGAAAGAAGATGAAGAGAGAAATATTGTACAGTTGAGAATTAAAATTGAAAAAATGAAAGAACATAAATCTAAATTTGCTTATATAAAATAAATATTATAAAAAAATAAGAGATAACGAGAGTAATAAAAATTAATTTCTTAATATTTTTTATTATCCCTGTGCAAAGCACGGATGCTTCCCTTATTTTTACTACGAGAACATGGCACCATTCGATAGTCTATATATTTCTTACGAACTCTCTTTCAATATCATACGAAAAATCTTAAAGTGGTGCCTTACTTCGTTTTTAAAAAGAGGCTAAAGGGTGCAGATGAGCCCTCCATGTTTTTATTTTGGGATGTGACACCGCTCGACCTTAAAATATGGCTCTGATTCCATTAGAATTTTAGAACGCTGATGTAAAATTATAGTCGATTCAATGTTTATAGAATCAAAGTTTTTTTTTAAAAAAAAAAGAAAAAAAGAAAAAAAAATGTTGTCATAATCAAGATGGGTTACTTTCTCAGCTTTCTAGTCATGATATTTCTACTTTCCAACTTGTTCTTTATGCTATACAGGATTGTTTTGCTAAACATGACGCTCATGGGGGGAAAAAAAATCTGATCAAAACTTTATCACGAAAATTGAACAATTTAATTTAATATATATGTAATTATATAATTTTTTTTCCTGTCGAACCAATTTTATGTCAAACCATTACGATGACAAACGATAAAACATCTAATATTTTAGTCTAATACATATCTATTCACCATGATTCTATATTTACTTAAAAAAAAATACTACATGTAAATTAAAAAAATAAAAATATTATCACAATCTCGCATCGTCTCCAGACGTATAGGAAGAAAACAAAATTTATGAAATATCAAAATGAATAAATAAAAAGAAAAATAAAAAAAATTTCAAACAAAAATTACAAAATATTGAAATGAAAAAATAAAAACAAAACAAAACAAAACATCTAAAGTTAATAAAAAAAATTCCTGAAAATCAAAAATAGTTTAAAATATATTATCTTTTATATATACAGTTACCCAAAATAATCCGTTCTTAACTTACTACATCCTAAAAATTCAAAATATTTTATATGTCATAGATACATATGTCAATCAATTATTTTGAAATATTTGTTGATATTGTGATTTGTTATCCGTGCAGTGCACTGATCAGTTTTCTTGTATAATATAAAGTAGAAGTATTTAGGATTTTTAGACACTAAATTATAGTCATTTATGAAAATATGATAATTTATATGGAATATTTAAAAATAATTTTAAATAATATATCGTAATTTAATTATCTGAGATAGAAAGGATATATAGTTTAAAGAATAATTGAAATTGTAAGCTAAGTTTACAAGAAATAATATCTTATCTTTCAACGATATAAATGTAACAAATAGACTTTCATCTATGAAATAATTGAATCAAAACGATGCAATATAATGAGAAGGAAGGAATATAATTTTGGACCATTGAGCTCTGGCCACAATTGCTATTTAGAAACATTACGACTCGGTGTGGTTTAGATAATTTATAGTTTTATGTTGTTTGTGCCGATTTCATATGGATTGGTTTTGTTTGAATCGAATAAATTTGGTGAAATTAAATTAAAATTGATGTCAATTATATGGTTATTGATATATTGAAATATTAGATCCGTTGAATTTGATTGATTTATGGATTAATAATCCGGATTTTTGATGAAATAATTGGTGATCGGATTAATAGTCCGGACGGATTTTGGAGAAACCAAGGACGATGCCCGACGGTTTACTACTGGAGCTGGAGATGGAGCAAAATCAAAATTCCTCTAGTAAAAATGAAAAGAAGTATCCTACTTGATTCCACCAATCTAGAAGCGAGGAAAAAAAGATGTAGCACCATGAAAAACAAAATAATTAATCCCTTTCTCCTTGATAGATATTAAAATCAAAAATTAGTGTGTTGGGAGTGACAACATTGTTACTCTTGAACATAATGAAGTAGAAATGGTCTTGGGGTTTCGAGTTTAAACAAAAAAAAACGATGGCCATGGTAAAATATAACAATGTATCGTTCGACCTTCCAGTTTATAATTTCATTAAATGTTCCTCTCGTTTTTTTTATGTTTCATATTGATTGCTCTCATGAAGAGTGAAGTTATATGACATTTGTTTGTTTTGTAAATTATTTCAAGTATAAGAACAATCGAGAGCCTGTGCTTTTGGGAATAAAATATGAGAGATAAATAACAGAATTTTTGACCATACGATGCGTCAAAACCAAGAAGCTTCAGTGAGATGGTGGGAAACTATCTATACATCTAGAACATCTATTTGAAAACACATTTTTGTTATTTGGAAACTATTAATAAAGCGTCATTATCTATGACATTTTAGATTTTTTTGAATTTTTTTATTGTAAAGCATCATGGTCTGTGACGTCTTAGGTCCTCTTAGTTTTTTTTAATGTAAAGTGTCGTGACCCAAAACATTGTGGCCCAAAGCGTCGTGACCTAAAACATCGTGGCCAAAAGCATCGGGCGCAAATCATCATAGGTTTTTTTTATTTTTTTTATATTCTTTCTCACAACACAAACTTTTATTGATCAATATGTAGACAAATCAATCAACAGCATCGTCATAGATAGATCTAGAAAATAAAACAGCGATTGAAAACAATCATATGCATATCTTGATCGTCATGATACGCAGCGGAAATCATTCACGACAAGTACGCGATTAAACTGATTAGATCTATAAAATTGACCATAAACAAATGAGATTAAAAGACTCCACTTTTCTAATACTCTTGACGACCGGCGTTGATGAGTCGTCATGGATGACACAATTACAGTTAAAAAAGGTGATCTATTTGATATATATATATATATATATGTTGCAATTATTGGGCCTACTAATTATAAATCAATAAATATCTGCCAAATCCACACTAATCAGCCCATATTAGACTAAAATAAGAGTACATAATCTCATTTTATTAGATCAACTAATTAACCTGAAAATAATTAATATAACCCACATATGAAAATTTAGAGATTAAATCTAACATTCTCCCACTTGGGTTTATTAATTGTCAAAAGCAAAACAAAACCAAAATTTTAGAAAACAATTTCTGTTTTTGAAATAAACACAAAAAATGGGCTAATTAACTATTTTGAAAATGTTAGACGTCAATAATAAAACTATTGGTCTAGAGACGCTTTTCCAAGTGAATTTGGTCCTATAAAACCTCAAGTTCAGGATCATGACAGAAACTGCATCTTTCTTGTTGTGACACAGGACCTTCCATGATCACAAAAGTCTAAAGTTTACTGACATGAATTTTAATATGGTAATGTGACAAATAGATAATACCCCAACTAAAACGTCATGTATTATCCTCTTGTCGGTCACACGACTTTCTCCCTCATTGTAACGCTCCGAATTTCCACGTAGGAAGACACGTGAGCGTTATGCCGTCACGGATCCGATCCGTGACAAGGCTAACAACCGAATGGGTTTTAGGAGTTCAGAAGTCAAGGAAACACAAACAGTACAATAGTCATAA
>JAOVYX010003076.1:0-11231 GCA_035668315.1 Drosera spatulata
CCCCTTAAAAATAAAAGGGTAAAAACCACGGGACCGTTACGGTACCAAAATATCCACTAAAGAGGGATTACAAATATCGTCCCTAAACTATGTTGCTTGATTGGAAGGCTGTTGTAACAACGACAATCTTAACTACGAGACAGTTTAAGAACGAGTCACAATAAAATCTCCATGTCCTATTCATTGAACCCAAATGTCATAGATAAATTTTTTTTAATATAATTTTGGTGGAGTAATATTAACACACAGAAACCACCATTGAAGCACCTCGAGACCTCGATCGTCATGGTCAAACTAAAGAGAGAAAGGTTGTTTAGAGAGATGACAAAATGAGAAAAAGTCAAACATATCTTATTCTAATTCAGTGTATAGCCTATTGATAGGCAACTAACACCCAACACACGTGGAAAGATCCATCTAAGGTTAGCATGCTGCTTCGAAGGCAAGGCCTTAGTCAGTATATTTGCAGGCTGCACAGTAGAAGGTGTTGGGAAAAGTCGGTGTATGGTGTAGCGAAAATTACCCAGCACTTTTCCCTTGTTGCGCTATAAAAATAGGATAAATAAATAGCCCAAAAATAAATAGAGTCGATACCAAAATTTTACGTGGAAAACCCTTTTAAAAATAAAAGGGTAAAAATCACGGGACCGTTGCGGTACCAAAAATCCACTAAAGAGGGATTACAAATATCGTCCCTAAACTGAGTTAGGGGATTACAATCACCAGGATAACTCTCACTAATTTTTCTTCTCTAACGGAATAAAATTATACCCGTAGAGGATACCTTTCAATACCCCAAACTGGGTATTTTTCTAACTCTTCAGGTGCTGTTTTTGTGTTTGATGTGTTGTATATGTTTTCCACCCCTTGCTTCCTATTTATAGAGGATTGAGGAGGCTGCTGGAGAGAAAAAAAATTCACCGCCCTTTTGCTTGCCGCATCTGCCCGAATGCTCTTGCTGCTTCTCAAATTCTCCTAGTGCACCTGCTCCACAATATTCTTGAATGCTCTACCTCTGCTTCCTGAATGCTAATTTTGGTGGAGAAATTTGCTTGTGGGTCCCACGGAGGGAAACCCACTAGCAAAAGCAAGAGGCACTAGCAGAAGGTAAGTAAGAGAGCTGCATCAAACCATCAAGAACCCTATCATGAGTGAAAGGACAATTGATCTCGATATGTTTATTACGCTTGTGAAAAATCGGATTACGGACAATATGTAATGCAGACTGATTATCACAAGGCAAACTCACAGGTTTCAAACCATGAACACCCAATTCATCGAACAACTTTACCAACCAAACCACTTCAACAGCGGCCTGACTTATCGCGGGATATTCAGTCTCAGATGAGCTTTTGGAGATGGTGGATCGCTTTTTAGACTTCCAACTGATAGGAGAATTCCCAAGCAAAAGGATATAACCTGTCATAGAGTGTCTAGTAAAGGGATAGATAGTCCAATCCGAGTCTGAAAAAGCATGTAAGCGGACCTGCTGATCTCCTCTTAGAAGGATACCCTAACCTGCAATAGCCCTAACATAACACAAAACATGAAAAAGAGCATCCAAATATTGTAGTGTAGGAGCCTGCATAAACTGGCTCAAGGTCTGGACAGAGAAAGCCAGGTCAGGTCTAGTGTTAGTAAGAAAATTCAACTTGCAAGTGAGAGCACGATAAGCAGTAGGGTCCTCAATCAAGGCAGAGGCATCCCTATCAGGTTTCCAATATAGGGGTAAAGGGGTACATGCATCAGGTAAATAAGAAATACAGACAGAGTCCAAAAACTCAGATGTAAATTTCTTCTGAGTAAGGACAATACGTCTGGGAGTATAGGATACCTCAAGACCAAGAAAATAATGTGCCAAACCCAAATCCTTGATGCTAAAAGTCCCTTGAAGAAAGGACTTCAACTGATCAATGGCTGCCTGATCAGACCCTGAAACAAGAATATTATCCACGTATACTGCCATAACAGTAATATGCCCAGGAGTGCATTTCATAAATAAAGAATAGTCATTTCGAGACTGTGTAAACCCCTGAACATGTAGAGCCTTAGACAGCTTGGCAAACCACTGTCGAGAGGCCTATTTAAGGCCATATAAGGATTTCTTAAGAAGACAAACCTTATTAGCAGGATTAGGAAAGCCAAGAGGTACCCTCATATAGACCTCTTCATGTAAATCACCATGAAGAAAAGCATTGTTCGTATCCATTTGGTAAAGGGGCCAGTTGTGATGAGTTGCAAGAGCAAGAATTGCCTGATGGTGGCCATTTTTACCACTGGAGAGAGTCTCTGTATAGTCAATACCCTCTTTTTGATTATACGCAATAGCAACCAAGCGTGTTTTGTATCTCTCCAAAGAGGCATCAGACTTGAGTTTGATTTTGTAAACCCATTTGGAACCAATAGGTTTCTTATGGGAAGGAAGGTCAACCAAGACCCAAGTCTAATTAGCCTCTAAAGCCTGAAGTTCCTTATGCATGGCATGGACCCAATTAGGGTCTTGAGAGGCTATCTTATAAGATGTAGGTTCCGAGAGATTCGAAAGGTGGGTAATATGACTCTGAGCAGTCATAGCTAGAGAGGAAAACTGTACCCTCAGCTGCATGAGCTCTGCTGTACAATCTTCATATCCATCCTTTTTGTAACTTCACTTGCACCAAGTAATGCAGTTAGTCTGCTGCAACTCAGTTCCCACTCAACAGCTTCCAAACCTCATCTACTCAGCCTACTAGTGTGGCCTTGTCTGTATCCAACACTGCATTCAGTCTTCTACAATTCAGCTTGCATACTTGCACTACGATATGACTCACTTCACTTTACTGCTGGAACTGGCCTTGAACACAGAAAAGATACTAGATCATGAGAACCCTAAGACACTTTTGCTATTGTATGTAGTTGATCTTTGGCCTATAATTTTTAGTCCCTCGTAGTCTGCATTGCCTTGGTCTGCTGCACTAGTCTGCACCAGCACTCTACTGCACCCTGCTACACTAGTCTGTATCTTCTACGGCCTTAGTCTGCAACTACCTAACTAATAGTTATAGCCTAAGCATCTATTACATACATAATTTCTCCTTAAGTTTTGTTCATCAATTTCTATACAATGGAAGGATTGCACATTGTTATCATTCACCCCCTAAGTTGATGCAAACAAAACTCCTAAGAAATTCTAACAGCAAGAAAACCTATACATCCAATGCTAAAAATAAATTTTACCGTATGTAGAGGACTTACATTTTCCCTATGGATTAATCCTTTCGTCCTCTCTTGAGAGGATAATCCTGTTGCAGAACCTTTGGCCTTTTGTGCTTTTGTTTCTTCCTTTGCTGTTCTGCAGTCGTCTGCTCAGCTGCTTGCCTTGACATTTGCTTTGCTGTAGGTCTGCTGCTTGATCCCTCTGCTGCAGACCTTAACTCTACTACAGGCTGTTGTGGTTGTCTCTCCCCCTGAGACTTTTGTTCACTACTTCTTTCTGTAGTAGTTTCCTCAACTGCATCCTTCTCCCCCTTTTTGTTTGCATTAATACTCTGTGAGAGGTCGTTGACTGCTGCCTTCAGTGCCACTAACTCAGCTGCCATATTGTTTTGTGCAGCGGTGGCTTTCCTGAGGGTTGATTCCACCCGTGACTCTGAGAGAGTGAGTGTCGTTGTTGAGGATGTGAGTCTGTAGTTGACTCTGCGTCTCTTGGATGGTTGTCTGTAACTTTTTGAATTTGAAAGTCTGTACGATGTGCAAACGGTTATAGTTTGAGGTTGTCTTAACGTAATGTCGCAGATTGATGCCGACGACCTTTTGAGCTTGTTTGATCAATGCCTATTAGAGCCTTTCAAGCAATTCATGGAAAGCATCAAAGTTTTCCTCCATCCTATGCCTTCTCGCTTCAAGGTCATTTGCAAGAGGATGAAGTACTTCGGCAAAATCATGCAGAGCGTCCTTGGTCCATTGTTTGACTTCGTAGAGATTCTGATCCAGTTGATATAGTCTTTTGTCAACACTGGATGGAGAGGCTTCTGGTGTTTTTTCAGTTTGTTTTATCCTACATGCAGACTTGGTTTTTGTTGATACTGGAGTCTCCAGGTGCTGTGGAAGCTTGGCTTCTTCCATTCCCAGTTTATGACTTTTCATAGCTATTTGAGGAGTCATGGGGACATTTGAGGTTGCGCCATAAAGCAGGCCTTGAGGGAAGTTTGCTGAAGGGAGGTCTTCAGTGATAGACTGCAATCCAAATGAGGGTTGAGGGATAAACTGGATGTGGATTGGAGAGATGTTCCCTTGCATGTGTTGAGTTGATGTTGTGTCCTCCAACAGATGCTTTCTGAGAGTTGAGAGAGTCATCCCTTATGATGAACTCTCTTCGGCAGTCTGCTCATCTTCTTCTGGAAACTTCATTTCTTTTGTAGAAACTCCTTGTAGTTCCTCTGCTATCTGCACTTGAAGATTTTCCATATCTTGTATCAGTTGAGTGAGTGATGGTTGAAGAAGTGGCTCGACAGCAGGAATGGTTGCCTTTGGCTCAGCTGCATTCATCTGCTCATCTGCAGGAATTTGCTGTGCTGCAGGGGCCAAGCTTGTCTGCAACTGCTGAGGTGGTCCACTTATCTTCTACAATATGCTCGATTTCAGAGAACGGGGCAGTTTGCAACTATGCCTCATCTGCAGGTATCTCAACTGTGAGATCCTCTACCTCTACTGCAGGCACTGAGGCAGTATGCTCCTGAGACTCAGTGGTCTGCTCTACTTCAACTGTCTCCTCTGCTGTAGTGGTTTGAGTTGTTGGTTCTGCTGCAATGGTTGGAGGGACTTTTTCCCTAGCAACTTTATCAATGAGCTCGTTATCAGTTTGATTATTTCCACCATTTCCACCCTGATCTTCATCTCCACCATCATTATCACCTCTTGGAGATAGTGATCTGCCCACTTCTGGTCTGGAGAGGTACTCCTGGACTTCAAGTGTTGCAGCTCAAACATGGTTGTCAATTATTCTCTTGAGCTCCAACCTTACTTCTGCAGAATGGATAAACTCAACTTGATTCAGTTGAGCTTGTCTGTGCCTTCCGATCTTCATTGTGGAGTCCTTCCATTCTAATACACCACTGAAAAGGATGTAAGGCTCTTTCGGCCTATCCTTTGTTTGAGCAGCCTTTTGTTGCAGTAGGACCATCTACTCGATTTCTCCTTCCGCCATGCCTGTGATATCCCCTATCAGTGTTTTGGATCCATCTGGACGAACGGTGAACAACTGCCGAGGTCCTGATGGAATCAATTTTGGTCTGCTGCTCTTTAAGGTCTTCCTTTTCTTGGAAGGAGCAGCTAGTGGTAGTGTAGAAGCTACTCTCTTCTGCATCCTAGTCTGCGGAGCAGTCTGCTGTAGAGTTGTCTGTCGAGTGGCTTTTTGTGGTGCAGTCTCTTTGTGGATCTGTTCTGCATCTGCTTCAAGAGCTTCATCCAATCTCCTCCATTCTTCTGCAAGCGCATCCTCAGCTTGCTCTTGTTCTTCTGCTGTGAGATGCTGGTCATGATCGTCCTTCTCCTCTTGAGCTTATGCTATTTGCCAAATTTCTACAGCATTGCCTCCTTCTGAGGCTTTTCCAGGAGAGCATCAGTCTGTGCTCTGTGTTCTTGGGCCTTTCTTCTTAGTTCCTCAACGTATTGAAGCGCCTCTTCAAATCTCTTCTTTTGTTCAGGAGTTTTTCTTCTTCTACTTTGATTTCTTCTACAGTCCTTACTTTAATTGTCTCTGGCTCATCATCATCATCTACATAAGAAACAAGAGGCATATTAGTTTCGCAAACCAAACTTCTTGTTGTTGTTCTACCTACAGTGATGGTTGTTGTTGTTATGGACTTGTCTGCAATGACTTCTGTGATGGTGATTCCAGCTATTTCAGTGGAAACTTGTTGGGGTGCTGGTCCTTCCAGGGTTTGAAGTGCGGCCTCGATGTCTTCGACCTCCTTCCGTGTATATCCCTTTACTGCCAATTCCTTTCTAAAAGTGGCTTGATGGCCTTCTCGGATTTCCTCGAAGCTGCTTATTAAGGTCAATATGAACTGTTGTGGTTCTTTTTTTTCTCCTGCCCTTATGAATTCTAAAGCCACGTTGGAATCATGTAGGGTTGCTACTTCAGGAATCTTTGGGGGAAGTGTTCTTGAGGATGAGCCTTCCTCAACTACAGTGATTGGTTGTAACATCTATTATTCTATAGTTTCTTCAGTCTGTCGCTCGTTTGCACCTTCTTCCCGCTGCTGCAGGTCTGTAGCTTGTTCACTCGTCTGCACTGCTGCAACAGGTGCTTCGCTCGTCTGCACTACTGCAAATGCAGAGGTCTGCACTGCTTCTCCAGTCTGTACTGTTTCTCCAATCGGCACATCTACAGACTCTTCTTCCACTTCAATTGATTTCACCATGGTAGGTTCTTCTGATTCTTCAGAAGATTGAGGTATCAATTTTCTTTTTGGAGGCTTAGGAGCCTTTGGAATTATCTTCTTCTTGGGCTTTTCAGCCCTTTGCTGTACTGCAGACTGTGCTGCAGACTTAGGTTGTGCTGGTGATGGTGCCAATGTGATCTTCCTTACTTTTGTCAATCCTGCTGGCAACCTACTAATTTTCTTCATATCGATTTGCTTCGACACCGTCCAAGACCTTCCTTGTGCATCAGATAGTTTGAGTTTATTCTTTAGATTAATGTTGAGAACTCTGCCGTAGAGGGGTTGCCTGCCCTCTACTGCAGTTGCTAACTGATACATCAGCAGACTTGCCCATTTAACTTTGTGCCTCATCAAGATTGCACACATGATTTCTTATTGATCTTGCGTGATTTGGTCCTTGGAGTATTCTCTGGACACGATGACCTTTTTTACCACATCAGCAAGAAACTTGTGTTCCTTGGACAGGAACTTCTTCATAGTTCGGATTCCCTCCTTGTGATATTTTATTATGAGTATCGCAAGTCGTCCTTTAGATATAATGGTAGAGGGAATGATCCTTGAACCTTCGTTGGGGAGCCTGAAGATTCTTGCCATGTCTTCGGTTGTGAACTTGACAGCCTGCTTCTTGTAGGAGTATTGGATTTCTTGAAAGTTGTTCGAAATCCTAGCCTTCTCAATGAATTCCATCACTTCCTCATCGAAGACGTGGCTAGAGGTTCGTACGGATACCTTAATCCCGCTTCATAGATGCATTCTAAGACTTCTCTAACTTCGTCAGATTCGTGCACCAGGGTTTCGAAATCAACAACCACCCCTGTTTGCAAGTTTTTTCTTGCTGGGCTCACTTCTTGCTTGGACGATTATGGGAGTAATGAGGAGGTGGGTTTGTCGGCCATCTTTGTTCAAGAAGTTTGAGTTTTCCAAGATTTTCAGAGAAGAAATTGAACGGAGAGTATGAGAGCGAACGGAGAGAATAGAGAGTTAGGGTTTTATTCGCTTAGAGAGAAAGAGAGAAAGAATCGTAAAGTGAATTCTGTAACAGTTCTTTCTCCTTTTATAATTACTGTGTAATTTTTTACCGTTGAGAAATAAAAGGTAACTGTTACACAGTTTCCTAAAATTTTTCTGCCCGTTGCGAAAATCTAGGAGATAATTATGAAATGGTTTCTTTCCAAAAATAAGAGCAATAGAGTGACACCTGTCTCTAGTCTGCACGACTTCTGCAGTAGAGCAGTATAGGAAAGTCACTCGTCTGCATCACTTGAAAAACATTGAGTGCGTTTCAGATAGTTTGCTCGTTTGCATCTACACATACAGTAGAACAGTAGAGCAAAGTTACTCATCTGCACTCTTTGAAAATATTAAACCCGTTTAAAAATCCTCCTCGTCTGCATCTACACCTGCAGTAGAGCAGTAGACATGGTCATTTTACTCATTTAAATCTATCATACCTAGCTCTCCCCTAAACATGATAAATTTATTTTCATCTAAGGATTTTGTAAAAATGTCTGCAATTTGTTTTTCTATTGGAATGTATTCCAGCTTTATGTGACCTATCTGCACATGATCTCTGATAAAATGATATCTGACATCAATCTGCTTAGTCCTCAAATGAAAAGCAGGATTTTCTAAAATAGCCATTACACACGTGTTGTCACAAAAGATGTTTGTTTTTTAAAAGATTAGCCCATAATCTTCAAGCTGAGACCTCATCCAAAGTACCTGTGCAGCGCAACTTCTTGCAGTTATGTATTCTGCTTCTGCAGTAGAGGTTGAGATAGTGATCTTCTTCTTACTTAACCAAGAAATCAACTTTGCACCTAAAAATTGACATGTACCACTTGTGCTTTTCCTGTCAACCCTGCAACCTGCAAAGTCTGTATCTGAATAACCAGTTAGTATGAAATCTGAGTCCTTTGGATACCATATACCCAGATTAAGAGTTCCTTTGAGATATCTCGGGTTTCTCTTAACTGCAGTATAGTGGGATTCCTTAGGATCAGATTGATATCTGGCACAAACACAGACTGAGTATTGGATGTCCGGCCTACTTGCAGTAAGGTAAAGTAAAGATCCTATTATACCTCTATATAGTGTTTGATCTATACTTTTACCTTTTTCATCTTTGTTAATTTTAGCAGGAGAGCTCATGGGAGTTTTCATTGGAATTGAGTTTTCTAGGCCAAACTTTTTAATTATATATGTTAAGTATTTTGATAGATTTATAAATATTCCTTTACTTAACTGTTTCACTTGCAGACCTAGAAAGTATTTTAGTTCACCTATTAGACTCATTTGAAATTTGGATTTCATTAAAGCAGTAAATTTTTCGTACAGTTTGCTATTAGTGCAACCAAAGATGATGTCATCTATGTATATTTGCACTAATAGTGTGTGCTCCTTATGTTTCTTGAGAAACACTGTGGTATCTACCTTTCCTCTTTGAAAACCATTGTCAGAAAGAAAGGTAGAAAGAGTTTCATACCACGCTCTCGGAGCTTGTTTGAAGCCATAAAGGGCTTTGTCTAACCTGTAGACATAATTTGGATGTTCAAAGTCTTCCAATTCATGAGGTTGTTCGACATAAACTTCCTCCTGTAGCTTTACATTGAGCAAAGCGCTTCTGACATCCATTTGGAAGACTTTGAAGTCTTCATATACAACATATACCAGGAACATTCTTATGGCTTCTAATCTTACAACTGGGACATAGGTCTCATCAAAGTCGATCCCTTCTTCTTGAGAGTACCCTTTGGCCACCAATCTAGCCTTGTTTCTGATGATTATTCCATTTTTATCAGATTTGTTCCAGAAGACCCACTTGCAGCCAAGAACTGGATAGTTCTTTGGTCTTGGTACAAGATATCATACTTGATTTCTTTTGAACTCATTCAGTTCTTCTTGCATGACATTTATCCAATTGGGATCACTGAGAGCTTGATTAATTGTTTAGGCTCCATTTCTGAAATGAAGCAAGAAGACAAGCATTCCTTTGTGGTTGCCCTCCTCGTTTGCACTGGGGCATCCTTGTCCCCAATTATGTCTCTCTTAGTGTGTGCCTTGATCTATTTTCCTTTGTCCTCATGCTGATTAATGGCAGTTTCTACCGGTTTTTGCTCTGCTGTATCTTCTTTGCCTTCAGTGATTACAGATGACTCTGCCTTTACTACACTGTCATTTTCCTCGTCTGCATCTGTTCATCATCTATACATGCACATTCCTCATTAAGAACATCAGCAGTACGTATAGATGACTCAGATTCATCAAAAGAAATAAGAACTGACTCTTCTACAGTTTGTGTTTCCTTGTTGAATACTCTGAAGGCTTTACTGCATGTGGAATATCCTAGAAATATTCCTTCACTTGTCTTAGGGTCAAATTTTCCTAAGTGCAGTTTATCATTGTTGTGAACATAACATTTACACCCAAATACATGAAAGTACTTAACGGTTGGTGTCTTTCATTTCCATATTTCATATGGTGTTCTGTTGTGTTGTTTATTGATGAGGCATCTATTTTACACATAACAAGCAGTCTTTACTGCTTTAGCCCAGAAGCTCTTTGAAAGGTCAGCATCAGAGAGCATTGTTCGAGCTGTCTCAATAAGGGTTCTGTTTTTCCTTTTCTGCAACACCATTTTATTGTGGTGTTCTAGGTGCAGAAAAGTTGTGCTTGATGCCATGATCATCAAAGTATTTGTCAACCCCTGATTGATCAAACTCTGTGCCATGATCACTCCTAATTGTTACCATATCTAAACCTTTTTCATTTTGTACTTGTCTAAGGACCCTAGTTAGCAGACTACAAGTTTCACTTTTCTTGTGCAGGAAGATTACCCAAGTATATCTCGAGTAATCATCTACAATTACTATTGTATATTTCTTCCTGTTCAAGCTCTCTACATCTACTGGGCCAAAAAGATCCATGTGCAGTAGTTCGAGAACTCTTGTGATCTCTGTTCGATTAACAGGTTTGAAACTTGCTGTAGTCTGCTTTCCTTCTTGACAAGGTCTGCATAATTTATCCTTCCTGAACTTAACTTAAGGATGACCTCTTGCTAAGTTACCTGAAGATAATTTTGCCATTGTTTTGAAGTTTAGTTGTGCTAACCTCTTATGCCATAACCAGTTTGTGTCATCTGCATCCTTAGTGTAGAAGCATGTGACTTATGTAGACTGTGATAAGTTGAAGTCTGCTGCATAGATGTTTCCTAATCTATAACCTATCAATTTGACTTCTTTGGACTCTTTATCTATGACTCTACATGTGTCATTAGTAAAAACCACTTCATAATTCTTGTCACACAATTGGCTAATGGAAAGTAAATTATGTTCAAACCCTTTAACATAAGCAACATTTCTAAAGATTAAGGAACCTATACCAAGGGTTCCATAACCTTTAGTTTTACTTGCTTTGTCGCCACCAAAAATGACTAAGGGACTTTCTTCTTTTCTGTAATCTTGAAATATACTCTTAATCCCTGTCATGTGCCCGGGAGCAACCATTATCCAGATACCATGCTTGATCCTGCATTTTCTGCAATCACATATGCAGATTTTGTACATGGTACCCATGATCATGGGTCCTCATTTGTTAGTCTTAGGTATCCACACTCGAATTGATTTCTTACGTGGTACCCAACACTGAGAGGCTTTGTGTAACGCCCCGAGTTTTCCGATCTTTTTCTAGAAAAACCACGTAGCATTTCTAGAAAAACCACGTAGAAAAACCGCTAGGGTCCTACAATCCCTAACCAGACAATTCAACTTAACCGGGTTTAGAATAAATACTAAATAAAATTACACT
>JAOVYX010003077.1:0-11231 GCA_035668315.1 Drosera spatulata
CGGTTCATCATGTCCATAAAGACTGTTGGGGCATTGGTAAGCCCAAACGGCATCACTAGGAATTCGTAATGCCCATAACGGGTACGAAATACGGTCTTTGACACATCGTCAGCCGGACACATAGTTGGCGATACCCAGAACGAAGATCTACCTTCGAGTACACTATTGCCCCTTGTAGTTGATTGAAAAGATCGTCAATCCGTGATAAGGGATACCGGTTCTTGATAGTAAGCTTGTTCAGCTCGTGGTAGTCGATGCAGAGTCTCATACTCCCGTCCTTTTTCTTAACAAATAAGACCGGCGCGTCCCATGGAGACACACTAGGTCGATTAAACCCCTTTTGAAGAAGTTCTTCCAGTTGGCCTTTCAATTTCTTCAATTCTACAGGTACCATTCTATATGGAGCCTTAGATATTGACACCGTTCCAGGCACCAGATCGATGGCGAAGTCAATCTCCCTTACCGGTGGCATCCTGGGAATCTCATCCGGAAATACGTCAGGGAAATCTCGCGCGATTGGAATATCAAAGAGATTTATCTCCTTATTAGTCAAATCTTCCAAGCTACAGAAATATCCGTGACATCCCTTTCGTAACAGTTTTCGTGCTACAAGGGCCGATACCAACTGTAGTTCTGCTTTTGAACCCTCTCCGTGATATCTAATCTTTCCTCCCTTAGGACTCCTATACGTTATTATCTTTTTTTTACAATCGATGATCGCGTTATGCCCTTCCAACCAATTCATTCTCAAAATGACATCAAAGTCCTGGAGGTTAAAGACAATGAGATCGGTTGGGCATTCCTCTCCCCCTATGACGATAGGGGTATGGGCGATAACGTGATCGTACATGACAACCTCCCCCGTTGATAACCCAATATGAATACCCCGTTGTATTTCTGTTGGTACTATGTTATTCTTGTTCAGGAATCACTTAAAAATGAAAGATTGCGTTGCACCCGAATCAAATAAAGTATAGATATTGTTTGAAAAGAGTTGGAGATTACCGGTCATGGTAGCTCCACTTTGTTGGGCCTCCTGAGGATTCATCATGAATACTCGATTATTGGGTGGCTGTTGTTGGGTTGTTTCTGCCCTTTTCATCTGTACCTGAGGGCGTGCAACAGCAACCGAGCTCTCAGTGTAGCTCCCCCGATTGCCATTTCTCTAATTATCATTTCTCTGATTGATGTTCCTCTGATTATCATTCCTCTTTGTGCAGTCCCTATTGATATGACCGCGCTCCCCACAATTATGGCATGGACCGGTCCGACAATCCTTTGCCATATGTCCTATCCTTCCACATTGATAGCATTCGATATTGGTAGTAGACCTACCTTGAGTGCCCACTCTGGACTGTTAAAATCTACCTGAACCTGCTCGAGAGCCTTTGGACTGTCTGTGTTGATTGCCATACCTTCCACCCCCAGCTCGATTTCTGGGCGGCGAGTTGTGCTAAGGAACCATTTGTTGGTTTGAGCTACTAGCGCCCTCATACGATAGGCCGCCGCTTGATCGTCGATCATCCCTCTTCCTCTTCGAACGACCAAATGCTCATCCTTGACAATGAGGTACCGTTCACTGCTGGCAGCGCAGCCATACAGGTCTTGATAACAGGCGTGTTTTTGACCTGTTACCTTGTCCCTAATCCTCGAATTGAGTCCTTCAATGAATTGCTTCTGTTTTTCCCTATCCAAATGGCAGTGTGGCGGTTGGAAACGCAACAAGCTAGTGAACTCTGTAGCATATTCGTAGACGGTCATGTCCCGTTGCAGAAGCTTCTTAAATTCCTCTTCCTTCTGATCTCTCAAAGAGTCTGGTAAAACCGACTGTCGACGAGCTCAGTGAACTATAACCAATTAAACCCTGGTGCCTTGGCACGTTCTTCCATCGTGCGCCACCAGACATCGGCCTCTCCCTTCATATAGTAAACAGCGCAGTGTATCTTCCACTGATCAGGACACTGCGTCAAATCAAATAGCTTCTCCATTTCAAGGATCCAATCCTCCAATAGTACAGGATCGCCTGTGTCGAAGAATCTGGGAGGGTTATAGGCCAGGATACAACGGGAATAGTGATCACCGTCATGTGCTTGGGTGGGGTTATCCCTCCTTCTTTCTCTGATCAGTTCCCCCACCAATTGCTCAAGAGTGCTAGGGGCTGGTGGATCTTTCACAGTGTTGTTATTGATTGTCCCTTGCAGGGGTGTTGTCAGGTTAGGAGATGACATGCTCCCAGCTGCCTACGACTCGTTCGCGATCCCTTCTTGGGACATGTTTACTGCTTCTTGCGACATGTTTGTATAACAACAATTGACATACATCACCGTTAATAGGATAGAGTATTTACATGTCGAAACAAAGAAGTTTGCATTTAGAAACATCACTCCATTTATCCTCCGCAAAAGACGTCTTTTTCAGGCTACATCAAAAGAGAGTGAAGGACTGTATTCAATCCCAAACATTAGACAGTCCTTTCACCGTATATGTATATACAAATATAGATATTTTTCAATTTACCAAAATACCCCAGGAGCTGATCCTAGTCGGAGTCAGTGCTAGTCGGAGTCAGTGTCAAACTCGGGGAGATAATCCGAGTCGTGGTCGTGGGCAGAGTCGGGGGTCAGAGTCCGTATCTCCATCTGTACCCAAGTCCTGAGCTAGGATTGGGGCTGAATCTACATTTGAGTCTGAGTCCGACTCTATAGGTGCAAAGAGCTCAGCCATAACATCGGGAGTCACCTCCCGGCTAATCGAAGGTTCAGTATCATGCCAACCCTCATTATCGTCCCAACTCCAATCAAACTGATCATCGTCCTCCCCTTCTCCAAGAACCTCAATAATAGGGACCTCCTCCTCGGGAACTTCCTCCGCAGAGTCGTCCTCGAGAACCTCCTCCTCAGGGTCGTTCTCGGGAACCTCCTCCCCGGGTTCCTCCTCAGGTTCTTCCTCGGGGTCCTCCTCTGGATCCTCCTCGGGGTCCTCCTCTGGATCCTCTTCTGGATCCTCCTCTTCGGGGCGACAACTGCCCCCGGTTCAGCTTGTGCCTCTAGCTCTGGATCGGCCTACGCCTCTGGCTCTGGCTCTGCCACTGTTGCTACATTCCCTACTGTCCCCATCTCAGCCTCAATTATCGGTATAGGCTGCGGCTCTGGCACTATCATTGGTGCTAGTATGGGGTCTGCCACTATAATGGGTACTGTCAAGGGTGCGGTTGAGAGAGCTGTCGAGGGAGCCGCCGAGGGCCTAGCTGCTAAAGGGTCTGTTCGAATCACTGGCGGGGCGATCGGCATCTCCATAAAATCGTCCCCTGATACCGTTCTGGGATCTAGCAGTCTCTTTTTCTTAAGAGCATAACCCGCGAAAGGTCGAATCAGGTATAGCTCCTCAGAATCCCTCGATCTCATGCCAAGCTCGTAGACTTGACATTACTCTCTCTCTCCCCCCGTATTTGTGTTAGTAGGTGGAGGAAAGTTATCCCTATCCCTCCGTAGGATAGTTGTCAACATATGGAATGCCATGTGCCACTGTCCCTCCCAATAGTAAAGACTATTGGGCTTGCCGTTCACTAGTAAATGGGTGTAAGCGGCATGATATCGGAAATACCACTCGGTATTCGGAAGCGCCTGCAATAGGACGCATGCCTGAAGTACGGGATGATGGAACAAGGGATTATCCCCAATGGACGTTGGGATTATCCCCAAAGTACGAAATACAGTATCTGCAACAACTTCATCCCCCCAGGCATAGGACAAATGTATGAGAGTATAGTTAGTACTGGTACAAGACCATTAGCATCCATCCTGGAAATACAATGTAGGTATAAGTACTTCCTCAATTTGACAGATAACTTCATTCTGTCTCATATCCTAACCCCCAAACAGCATCTCTACACTCGATGCATATGCAAACCTATAAATTTGGCTTATTTATCTTTCGTGTATTTGTAATATCTAACCCAAAAACGCAAAAACCCTACTGTGATACCACCCTCTAACGCCCCCGACTTTCCATGCCAGAAGACACGTGAGCGTTATGCCGTCACTGACCCGGTCCGTGACAAGGCTAAACAAACCGAATGGGCTTTAGGGGTATAGAAGTCAAGAAAACTATAAACAGTAGCCAAATTCATAGCTTACAGTCCCGAATATCTGTTTTAATTACATCATTGGAACAGAAGCAATGCCGATCGATTATTATATTAAACACAATAGACATCTAATCTACTATAATATCTGAAGTACGTGAGATCATCTATATGTATGCAAGCTCACACTAAGAGCCTTCAGGTGCTGTTGGTGGTATACCTGCAATTGAAAAACATAACCGTGAGCTAATGAAGCTCAGCAACCTCAAGTGTATGAATCCCAATTACAGGGAACTTCCGCTAACGGCTATGGCGACCGCCGAAAGTCCCTACAATATTTTTATATAAGATAGGAAAATATGGGCGCCATATCAACAAGCATCGTTTTACATTGCTTAATATAGCTTTGTATCGCTTTTAAGAGTCATTCCTTTCTTTTGCATTTAATTAGGGTTCATGACTCAACTCAAAAGTGACAACTTCAAGGATATGACAACTCAATCGTCAACCGGGTTACCCAATAGATTTGGTATATTCGCACCTGCCTACTATGTGCATCGCCTTGCACCTCTTATGCGCATTCAATGTGGTATCTTGCCAGCATTGAGATAATTTTGGCCTCCCTGTAGAGAGCAACCCGTGGCCCCGCCATAACGGCGTAGAAGCCGCTGCATGCATGCAAAGAGGATGGGGGATGCCCATTGCTCCCTAGTTAGTTCTCACCCGTGACGATGACTCAGAGGATAATACAGGAGTACAATGACTCAAACTCAAGTCACCAAGGCTACTCAAAGAAACAGATGATCGCAATGGATCGAAGAAGGGACACCATGTTCGACCTTCTCAATAATTGCAGGAAAACGACCAACAATCCAACGGATGCACAAGAGATGTCAATGCCGTCCTTATCAGTTCAAGGAGACGATATTTCTTATTCGTTTGCTTTTCATTACTTTACATGAATACTGTAACTATGTTCCACATCCCCCGTTCCCTTTTTATTAATGGTTTAGTGGTCGCTTTTATTTATTTCCCGTGAAGGTATATTCATTATAAGGGTGCATTCTAGTTCATTTCGACCCCAAATACCCCACCACATGTCAAACGTGATCGTATATACACGTTTGACGTTATATTTCCATGTGTATGGGCTATGTATCTCAAATACGCATTTAGATTTAATGTTCGAAGCACGAAATAATATTTTCCCTAGCCAGAAGGCCGTCGCGGCCGCGACACAAGCCTGTCGCGGGCGTGACCTCTCTTCGCGGGCGCGACGCAGACCTATCGTGGACGCGACAGTACTGTTTGACCAAGGTTTCAGTTTTTCCTCCGTCGCGGGAGCGACCCAGGATGGTATTGGCCGCGACTGTTCACTGCCCAGAACGTCCAGGAACCCGCCTGCGACGTTCATGGATCCTTCATTTGACATCAAAATGCATACAATCCATTCCTCACACATCAAACACATCAAAACACATCCCAAAACACGCACGGATGCAAAGGACGTGTGCGATTGAATAAAAGAGGCGTCTCGGATGAGTGAGGTTACCTCGATTAACGATGATCCTCGATGCACACGATCACACGAACGAAACCGTCGATATCCACTGGTTGGGCTGCTGCTGTCGTTGATCCTCCCCTCGAGGCTGCTGCTGTTCCTTCGTCTTTGATAACGTCGTGATGATGATGAAGATGATGGCGATGAAGAAGTGATGAGATGATGAACACAACGATGACGGTGATGATGATTGATGCGTTGGCCGTGATGATGGCGGCTGACGACGTTACTGTTGGTGGCCAGAGGTGATGGTGGCTGAGGGTGAAGAATGTGGTGGTGTGAGTGGTGAAGGGAAAGGTGAGGGGAGTAGGAGACAATGGAGGCTGGAGTGGGAGAATTAGGAGGAGTGGGTGAGAATACCTCGTTCCGTCCCACGATACCTCTCGTTCAGTCCATTATTCACCCAAATTTCGTAATATTAATCCATAAAAAATCTATTTGCGTCGATAGATTTATCTCATATACGAAATTATGACCTCCCGAGTATAATCCATTGTTTTTTTTTTTTTTTTGGGATTAAAATTGGTAGCCCTTACGCGTAACGTTTATAACGTTATAACGTTGTAACGTTATTCGTTTGTAATGTTTATTTTCGCGTTCAACTTATCATCCCAAAATATTCCATCGTCATATTTGATTTAATAATCAACTATTTTCTTAGATTTAAATATAAAATCTTTAAGCACGATTTATTTTAAAATTATAACGTTACATATTCATTTTAACACTCCCAAAATTCTCACGTATTACAATGTTCGACATTCTCAATAATTTCAAGTAAAACGAACAACGATCCAACGGATCCATAAGGGATGTCAATGTCGTCCTTATCAGTTCATGGAGGCGATATTTATTATTCGTTTGTTTTTCATTAGTTCACATGGATAGTGTAATTATGTTCTACATTCCCCTTTTTCTTTTTATTAATCGTTTAGCGGTCGTTTTCATTTATTTTTTCGTGAGGATCTATATATTATAAGGATACATATTAATTCATTTTCGATCCCATATATCCCATCATATATCAAATGTGATCGTACATGCACGTTTGACGTTATAAACGATTGTTATCTCACGTGTTAGCCTCCTGTATGTTATCTCACGTGTTAGTCTCCAATAAGTACCCCACACACTGTCCCTCAACTCCAATACCGTGTTAGCCTCCTGTATGTTATCTCACGTGCATCAAAACGATTGTGGATAATGTTGCCACGCCACGTTCAAACAATGATGATCCAAAAAAATTTTGATGCAAAAAAAAAAAAAAACAACAACAACAACAAATTTCATCCATTAAACTACACCTCATAAATTACGCTGCAACTTCTGTTTTTTCTCTCCCTTTTTTCCTATGAAAAACAAACAAAAAACACGCAGCAAAAATAATTCTATACATTTCCATGGCCGCTGTTTTCTTTGTTGTCTGAATCCAATCCGACACTCACATCACACACCGCCACAAAGCTAATCTCAATCTCCATTTAGAGCTTCTTTTCATTCCCATGGCCGCCTTGCTCCTCCGTTTTCTTTGAAAAATAGGTTTTGGCCCTCCAATTTTGTTTCTTTTGCAGGTGGAATCAAAATTCATGATACTGCATTTGACGCTCATTTTATCGGCAATGAGATGATTTTGATACCCAATTGAATGATTTGTTGAAGGGTATTATTGGTTTCTGAATCTGGTGAGAGTTGTTGAACTTTTGGGTTCTTGAGGGTGTTTGCGAGTGAAATCAGGGTTTCGTTCTTGTGGGTATTTTCGGAAATGAGAAAGGGATGGAATGAGGTGAGTGGATGAGTGAGATGTCTCGCTATTTCATTGAGAAATGAGAGGGGTTTGATTAGGGATCTAGAATTAGCAACAAAAAAAATTAGAATGGGGCTTCTTTGAGATTAGGGATCTAGAATTAGCAACAAAAAAAAAAAAAAAAAATCAGTTGGGGGTTTAGGATAATTGAGGTATGGTTTCGGGAAATGACCCGATTGAATCGTTTCTTAATACGGTTCAAGGTTTTAAGGATGCCCTTTTGCCGATAGAATGTGGAGTTGAAAAAGCGGCAAAAGATTTGGAGTCTTGCTGGTTTGTTTTGAAGAATGGTAGTGGCAGCGGCGTTGGCTTGTTTGGGGAAAACAATGGTCATGGTGGTGGCAATGGTAAAGTGAAGACTAGCAAGGCTTTTGTAAGTTCCCTCAGGAAGAAAAAGATTAGTTGGATCACTGGGGACGATGAGAAGAGAACAGGATTGCCCATAAAGGTGCCAATGAAAACGTTCTTTGGCTTGATGTCACTGAATTGTGTGAGTAAGGATCATTCTGACAAAGGGGATATGAGACACAATGCCAGTAGTAGAAATGGTGATTCGGTGAAGAAGGATGGTTCCTGTGCAAATTGTTTGCAGTTTACGTTGACGTGGTCTTTATTGCTAGATGGATTTGCTCAGATTTTTCAGAGTCCGTTCAAATTGGGAAAGAAATGGTCTCAGAAAATACTTGATGAAGAGACAGTTTTTTTATATTCCTCTTGTCAGAAACCAAAACAAACTGTAGCAGGTGAATCCAGAAAAAGTGAACTCAAAGAGAGTCGTGTTGTTGTCGAATCGCCTAGTACTGATATAGCTTTCAAAAAAGGGGCACATGCCTCTCTTGAACTTTTCTTAAGCTTTGTTTTTGACCAACTGAACCAGAATTCACTAAAGCAGGATAAGGGTGATGAGATGATTGATCAGAAGGTTTCTGAAGCTACACCTACTTCAGTTGTGAGCCCTCCATTTGATCATTTGAAGGCCTTTACTAGTATGTTTGAGGGGAAAAAAGCTGATATGGATGTCTTTTTGGGAAATTTGAAGTTTGCTAGGGTAGGAGGTGCTCCACAAGCTCTTGTTGGAAATGCTTCTCCAGCAAATGAAGGAGATTATGACATCAACTCGAGCAACAAAGAGGAACCAGTAGTTGTTTCACCTCAGAAGTTGGTTGGTGGATTGTTGGATATTCCATTGTCTAATGTAGAGCGCTTAAAAGCAAGTGGTTTACTTGATATTCCCTTGTCAAATGTAGAGCGCTTAAAGTCAACATTGTCAACTGTATCGATAGCAGAATTAGTGGAGCTTGTATCTCAACTTGGACGCTCACCGAAAGGTATACCAGACAAGAAGAAGTTATTTTCCGTGCAGGATTTTTTCAGATACACTGAGGCAGAAGGTATGATTCCAGAAGCTTCTCTTACATATCCCACCATTGTACTTTTTAACTGTTTTGGGCTCTCTGTTTACTAATTCATATATCCTTTTCGCTTGGCTTGTGTGTAAGATTGCAGGAGTGAAAGTATAGCACCATGATGCCTTTGTGCAAAAATTTTTATAAATTTTTTGGCTGCTTGCGCTGTTAGACCTAGTTCATGTTTCCAAGTTACTAACTTTTGAGGCACATGCCTTGCTCGGAAATTTAAAACAGTCTGCTCTTTGTAGATACTACTGATATGCATTACCTGTTGATGGTTCATGTAGCATCCAAATCTATTATACTTTGAATATGTTGGAGTGTGACCGTGTGTACCTGACCTTGTATGCACTTTCATTAAAGAAATATATATGGAATTCATCCAGCTCATGGTTTGTTGCGATTTTTCTCTCAGAAGTTGTGATGTGAAGCTAATTGTTTCTTTTTCTTGGGGTTGCCAACATGGATAGTTACTTGAGACTGGATGCGTGGGTGGCATCAGTCAAGCATGCACAAATGTTCAAAGTATGGAAAAAAATTACCAATTATGAATGTTCAATTTAGATCATTTTCTCTTGGGTTTTTTTAATCTTTTAAAAGGACTGGCACCTAATAGCCTGCGACAAAGTTTCACCTCTTTATTGAAATGAGCAATTGGCTTGAATTGCTTGCTTAAAGTTTATATGTGTATCCCTTTCCACAAAAATAAATAAATAATGAAGATTTGATCTAGGGTAAATTTCACATAACCTCTCTAAGGATTAACTAAAAGATACATAACCCTTAGGTTTTAAAAGTGGACAAATCAGTATACTAGGTTTTTAAAACTAGATAAATAACCCCCTTTCAAGACACATAACCCCCCTTAATTTCAAAAGTGGACGAAATAATGTATTTAGTTTTCAATATTGGACAAAGAACCCCTTCTATGACATATATGCCCATTAATATTAATTTATAGCAAATTATCAAAAAGTATAATTTCTCAACAAATATTACAAAAACATACACACGGAGAAATAATTCGCAAAACATACAATTTCAATCCCAATCTCATCACCCCACACACTCTCTCTCATTCCTCCTCCCCCGCCACTCTCCTCCTCCTCCTCTCCTCACACTCTCTCTTCGATTCACAGCAACCCCGCCATAGCAGCGTCCTCGTCGGCGACTCCGTCATCGCTGCCATGTCCCACCGCCGCCATGTCCCGTCGTCACGATCGTTCTTCTCATTCTCCAATTCGATCCTCTTCTCGTATCCTCCGACCACTCCGCCATCCTCCAACCATCGCGCTCCGGCCGCCTGCCATTGATGCTGCTCCCGCTTTACTGATATCCTCCTCCTCCAACGTCTATTGACCGAAGCCGCTTCTCACGCCGTCGTCTTCAGGGATCGGATCAAGGTCGACGGCCGAATGCGAGGATGAGATTCTACGATGATCTGTTAACAAACGGGTGAGGGATTGGGATTAGGATTGGTTTGGTTTGGTTAGGTTTTGTATTGGATTGAGGGTTTGAGTGATGGATCATATTTGGATATGTGTTGTGGTGTTAGGTATTATACGATAAAGCTTTTGATCGTGATGCCGTCGCAGGAGTTCACACTGATCGTGGATTCCGGGAGTACTGTGACTTATGTTCCACTAGATAACATAGTAGCCGGAATCATATAGTATGCTGTTGTTTTTCCACTAGATATAATCTCCTATGAAATGAAATTGCGCTTTTAATTATGAGTGTTGAGTATGTGCCATTTACGCCCATTAGAAACTTTGTGATTTATTTGTGATTCAAATCAAATTGGTGTGGAGGAATGCATGTAATCATACGGAGATTTGTGATTGTTCAGGTGCTCTGTATTATTGTTGTTCAGGTGTTCTGTTTTCATTTTGTTCAGGCGCTCTTTTTCATTTTGTTCAGGAGCTCTGTTTTGATTTTGTTCAGGCACTGTATTATTATTGTTCAGGTGTTCTGTTTTGATGTATTTTTGAAAAATTATGGTTTTGGATAAATCTCCCATTAATTTAATATATATTTAAAATTACTCAATACACTATGTCAATATTTCTCATATGATTATGAAAAAATTTAGAAATTCCTAATTTTTATCTCTCTGTAATGCAACAAAAAATATTTTAGAAATAATTTTTCAAAGATAAACATAAATTTACTTTTAATTTGTCCCTCTTAAATTTATCTTCTTAATTTTTTCCTAATTTTTTTTGGTTTATCAAGTGAAAAAATGGCATATTATATTATTAGGTAATAATTTGATTGAATAGATAAACATTAAGGGGCATATATGTCATGGGGGGGTGGGGGTGTGTTCTTTGTCTAATATTGAAAATCAAGCACATTAATTTGTCCACTTTT
>JAOVYX010003078.1:0-11230 GCA_035668315.1 Drosera spatulata
ATAGCAAACGACGTCCAAAAATTCCCAAAACTTATACATAGCATCTAAACACTTAAATCTAACTAATCGTGGCAAACTTTTTCTGAAAAGACTCTCGAACCATGTGAAACGATGATGAAACGTGAAATGGAGCTCTTCGAGTTCATGGATTTCCATTCTCTTCATTCTTCTTCCTTTCTGCTTCAAATTCCATGCCAATCTGACATAAAACATCAACACACAGTAGTACCAACATTCCAAGGCAAAACGACACTAAAAATTCAATTTAGACAATTTAAAGGGAATAAAAACAAATATTTAGAATAACGAAATGATGTGTGATTTCATACACATCAGCTTCTATATCTTCAATTTCCTTCCTTTTATATCCCTGGGCTGCTAACTCTTGTCTTAGTTGTGCCATAGGACCTTATCTTACCTCTGAATAACTCTGTTGTTCTTTCATGATTAAATCTTGCAAGTTTTGCTCCGCATAGGCTTTAAGAAACTCTATTGCAAGATTGGCATCATGAAAGACTGCCACTTCTGGCTCCTTTGGGGGAATTGTCTTGGAGGATGCACCTCCTTCTATGGTGGTCAGTGAAGCCACGCCTGCACCAGTCATTGTAACAAGTATTGGAGCTTCATTTATAATGGTGCCTATCGACTGGTCTGTAGTTGTCTTCTGGATAGGTTGGGTCAGTTCCTACTCTTGAGTCATATGCTAGTCTGCAGGGGCCTTTGATAATGCCTTTTCTACTTCTTCTCATGTCTGCATCAATAGTTTCCTTTTTGCCACTCTTGGGGTTTTTCTAGGACAGGTGTCCTGGTCTTTCCTTTGACTTGAACTTCTGAAGTCTTCTTTGGAGCTTGTGGCTTAGTGATCCCCTTAGCTGCTTGAGCTTTGATACGTGACTTTGCCTTCACCTCCTTTACCTTTTCAATAACCTCTTTTAGAGGTTGGTCAGAAGCTATTGAGGTCGACTGCACCTCCTTTCTCTTCTTTGAGAACCCAAGGGGTTGTTTGTCAATTTTCTTCACTTCAATCTATTTGGCAACAGTCCATGGTCTTCCCAACTTATCTGATAGCTTGAGCTTGTCCTTCAGAATGATGGTAAGAACCTTTCCATAAAGCAATTGTTTGGCTTCGACTTCTTGGGCCAATTGATACATTAGCAACTTTGCCAAATTTGGCTTGTGTTTGGTCATAATCGCATACATGATCTCCTGTTGATCCATAGTCATCTGGTCCTTTGCGAATTCTCTAGACATAATTGCCTTCTGGACCACGTCCGTAAGTAGTTTGTGGGATGTGGATAGGATCTTCTTAATAATTCTGATTCCCTCATCCTTGTGTTTGTCATTAAGCATGACATGCATCCTATCATTCATCACAGACTGTGGTGTTACTCTAGACCCTTCATTTGAAATCTTGAAGGGTCTCTCAAAGTCTTCAGGAGTGATAAGAATCCAATCTTCTTGCTTAAAGTGTATGTGATCTTCTGGTAGTTGTCTGCAACTTTTTCCCTGCCTTTTCAATGAAGTCTATGACATCATCCTCATAGATTCAGCTAGTTCGTTTGCACAGATACTTCAATCTAGTATCTTGAATCAGTTCTGTAATTTCTTTGACCTCATCAAATTTGTCTTTCGGGGTTTCAAAGTCAAGAACAACTCTCGTTCGTAGCTCTACTTTCTTGGCCTCCTTTCCTTCCTTCCTTGTGGGACTTGGATGAATTTGGATCTTTTCAGATGATGATGGGGAATTGGTTTGAGTGTCGGCCATTTTCAAATTTGATTTTGTGAAGAACTTGAAGTTCGAGAGAGAGAATCAGAGTGAGAATTGAGATCTAGAGCTTTGCAATAGAGAGAATTAAGAGCTTGAGTACTTAGAGAAACAGAGAGAGAGAGAGAGAGTTTATAAAGAGTATTAAGACTTCTAAGTAGTCGAGTATTTATAAATCCCAAAATTAACCGTTGTAAATTATGAGAAAGTAACCACTGTCTATTTTTCCATACAAACAGTCACTTTTCTAACTGTTACAAAAATCATGGCACAGAAAACTATAATAGTTGTCTGCTTCCAAAAACAGGAATGCAGTAGGGGTTTTGAATGCTAGTCTGCTTCTCACTATGCAGTAGAGCATTTTTGACCTTATTCATTTAAATCGATAATACCCAACTCACCATAAATTGGATAAATTTGATCTCATCAAGAGGCTTTGAAAAAATATATACAATTCATTTTTCTATGGAAATATATTCCAGTTTAATGTGACCTTTTTGCACACGATTCTTGACAAAATGATATCTGACATCAATGTGCTTAGTTCTTGAATCAAAAACTGGATTTTCTGAAATAGCCATTGCAGACGTGTTGTCACAAAAGATTAATTTTATTTGAAAACTGAAAACCATAGTCTACAAGTTGTGATTTCATCCACAAAGTCTGTGCAGCATAGCTCCCTACTGCAATATACTCAGCCTCTACACTAGTGGTTGAAACTGTCATCTGCTTCTTGCTACTCCATGATATAAGTCATGCACCTGAAAATTGACATGTTGCACTTGTGCTTTTTCTATCAACTCTACACCCTACAAAGTCTCTATCTGCAAAACCAATTGATGTAATGATTCTCTAGGATACCATGTACCCAGATCAGGAGTTCTTTTGAGATATCCAAGGATCCAATTGACTGGAATATAGTGGGATCCTTTAGGATCAAATTGATATCTAGCAAAAATACAAACAAAATAGGGATATTTGGTCTGCTAGCAGTCAGGTATAATAGTGACCCAATAATTCCTCTATACAGTGTTTGGTTAATTGGTTTTCCATTTTCATCTTTATCTATCTTTGTAGTATAGCTTATAGGTGTTCTCATGTGACTTGTATTATCTAAACCAAACTTCTTTACAGTATTTCTCTGATATTTAGCTTGGTTTATGAATAGTCCACTCTCCATTTGTTGTACTTAAAGTCCTTAAAATTATTTTAACTCTCCCATTAAGCGCATTGGAAATTTTGACTTCATTAGTGTAGCAAATCTTTCACACATTTTACCATTGGTGCATCCAAAGATAATATCATCAACGTATATCTACACTAAGAGTGTGTGATCTTTGTGTTTCTTAAGGAATAAGGTTGTGTTACCTTCCCTCTTTGAAAGCCATTATCATAAAGGTTGAGAGGGTTTCATACCATGCCTTGTGAGCCTGTTCCAATCCATATAGGGATTTATCTACCCTGTAAACATGATCAGGATGCTCATAATCTTCAAACCTAGTGGTTACTCAACATAATTAATGCAAAGTCAGCCAAGGACATAATTATGGCGACTTTCACGTTCGTCATAAAACGTGCCAATTTTTTTTAACCCACTACAAATACTAATGTAGATATAGAAGCAGGAGTTGATCCCACAGGGAACAGAGAGTATCGACCTAAACTCAACTTAGAGTAATTTCTATCCTAAAAGGGGTAAGAGTAAAGATAAAATTTTGAGGGGTGTTTCAACTGTTTAAAAGGATAACTTAAAATTAAACTAGCTAGATCAAACAGAAGTTAAGAAAGAGCTGAGATATAGAGGAGTTTCCTTAAGTTAGGAGAAATGTAGGGATAATGGTTGAATTCCTTTTGAGTCACCTAGATCAATCACGGATGTTTCTGAATTTTAGATGTAATGATTAAGATGGAATGACTACAAGGAGTTTTGGCTTAACTCACTACTTTCCTTAGTTTCTAACTTCCAATTAGCTCGGATAGTCAAACTAACTCAATTAATTAAAACCATTTCAATTAGCTCAAACATGGTTTCACCAAAAGAGTTGATTCAAAACATGGAAAAATCATTCATAACATGAATAGCAATTAGCTTGAACTAATCATGTCACATGCATATAAAATCATTGATTATATATGATAATGAGCTTAAATCATATTATATCAATTCGCTACTGAATAAATCACTTAGCGCGATTTATAGCTCTAACCTACGTATATTAGGTCATCAATCTAATAAACATATGTTATGCAATAGTTTTAGCAGGTTTTCTGTAACATATTCATCATTAACATCTCTTATTTCAGTCCAAAACGCATCATCTCATGATCTAAGGTCATCAAAAGCTCATCAACGCATCCCTACTAATGATCTACTCATGCATATCAATCAAACTAAGCATGGAATGAATCATATATTGAAAAATAGACATTCTGCAAAAAGTAAACATCTGAGAACAAACGTTTTACAACACACGACATGTTCGAAACATTTGTCCAATGCTATATAATGAATTGCGGATCTATTCTCCTCCAAAGCTTGATCAAAACCATCGTCGGCTTCTCCTCTTCGTATCTCCACCTCCTTTGATCATCTCTGCCGTCACTGGTGTTCTCTCCCTGATTAGAAGAACCCTAGAGCATATATTATAGAGCTAGGTCGAAGGCAGAACGATCCGACGGTTGAAAATTAATGTTGTGCATCTGGGGACAATCGCGGCCGTGACCCAATTAGTGTCACGCCCGTGACATATTAAAAATCTAGAATTATGGTGAAAATGACCGTTGGGCCCGCGACCTTGAGCCCTGCCCGCGACACTGCCTCTAGTGGCCACGACAGGTGTGTGATTGTCACCTAAAACTATTACAAAAAATACTAAACAAGATCCAAATATTCTATTAACTTATACAACATACCAAAACTCGCTAATCTAGCATGTCGATGTGAAACCTTGCCGTATTAGCTCTCGAAGCACATGAAACGATGAAAAACTTATGAATTTCAGCCTGTGAGCTCATGCTTCATCATTCTTCTTCATCTTTCTTCATTTTGTTCCAAATTTCGCATCCATCTGTTAAAAGCATAGAAACACAACAGTACCAACATTCCAAGACAAAAAGACACTAGAAACATAAAATAGACGATACATGAGGCATAGAACAAACATTTAGAGTAAAGAAATTATGTATGTTTTCATACACATCAAATTCCCCTAAGCTAAACCTTTACTTCTCCCTAAGGAAATCTTGAAACAAAATAAAGACAACTTGAAATTGAAAAACTAACAAGACTAAAAAATTCTTTAGCTCGAGCATCATAGTAATCAGATTGCCTAAATTAACGACACAAAACACATGTCGAAGGAATATTCATCTCAAAGTCACCCTTGATCTCTATACACACCACATCTAGCTACCCCCCAAATCATTCCCTCTCATGGTCCTTCGCACCTAGTAGATTTACCAGAGATGTACCTGGACAAAACATTTCAAAAACTCAATATCAAAATTCATTTATTCCACCCCGTTACTTCCTTATATAAGATCATTCCTAAAGCCACCAAGGTCTCAAAGGAGGTCTAGATTTCCTACTGGATATGTATCTTTTCTTTTTTTCAAAGCTCATATTATCAAATACTACGTCCCCCCTTTTATCGATAGATGGTAATTTTGATTACCGAGGTAAGGGACAAAGCACCTTTGAATATTGCTTCGTAATTTTTTTTTTCTCTTTCTCTTTTTTGTTTCTTTCATTCTGAGTAGGTCTAGAGCATTCTACAGTAACCAAAAACAACATGAAGGTTAGCATAGAGAAACGGGTGTTTAATAAACATAAATTTAAAAATCCTTTTTTCAAAAACCACTCTATGCCCCCTATAAATGGTGGATAAGTGAAAAGATGGCATAAAAGGGAAACATGAAGGTTTTGTTTTAAGTATCTAGCTACGGTTCAAATCATCACTTAAGCCCTATCTACACATGAAAAAGGTCATCTCATAGGAATCTACTAGAATGATGTTTGCAAAGATCCAGGACTCCCTTAGAAACGATATTCAAACTACATGTATTAGTGCAACAACTTATCATGGCATAAATCATCATTTTACTTTACTCAAGTCATAGATTAAAAAACAAGTTTTTTTTTGTTTTTTTTTATAACTGACCGAAAACTCATAAGACCCCTCCTCTAAGCTAAAACATTACATTGTCCTCAATGTAAAAATAAAATTAAAGCGCAAATGACCAAAGAAACACCTGTTAGCTAAGGTGCACCCTAAAAACAACCAGCCCTTCGGAACCAGCTCCATGTATCTCTAATCATTCAATCCATCCAGCTTTGAAACTCCAAGATCGTTCTTATATGATTGACCTCACTGACTAGATGTCATCTCCAGAGCAAGCTTTATCTCTTGGATACTCTCCATCATCAGCCTTTGATTCTCTTGAAGCTCTATCATATGATGCCTTAAGATAGTAAAGCTGTAAGGAGTTGGAACCATCATTGGATTGTTTGGATCAACAATCTGCTCGTCTACTTCCTCGATCCATCTGTCTACACATGCTACATCAATTGCTCTTTCGTGTGGTAAGTTAGTGTTTGACATCTGACAAAACACAACTCATCAATAAATATGAGTCCCTCTCACTCTCTCACACATGTAAGACACATAATGAGGAGAGACAATATAAAAATCGCACATAGAAGCATGTAAATGAGATCAATGCCACATTTCAATATATAAATGGCTAAGGATGAAATTTGATGATTAAATTTGCACTTACAAATCATGTCTTAAAACTTGGTTCATTAAGGACTGATATCCATTCGTTTCTTTTAAATGGTGAAAAAGAAGGAGTCAACAAAAACAACTAAAACGAGATTGCATAAAACATAAAGTGTTATACATCTCAAAAAATAATAGAAAATACAACTGACTCAAATAGAAATAAAACATCTGGAATGTCAATAATAACAATCCTCCCCTAAACTAGAATAAAGTACAGTCTAAATAAAAATATAGACTCATTAATCTAGACTGACTAACTAAGAAAAATCACATAGGAGGAGGCCGTGGTGGAAATCTGTTGTCTAAGTAATCGAAAAAATCGTGCTAGAAGTCCTCTTGGCTCTGCTGCATCGTAGTCAACTAAGTCTGCATGGATGTCACATCAGCTCGCAAATTAGTCACCTCTCGTTGCAGAGAATGATATGCAATGCTCCAGCCTTCACGAGGCGCAGTGAACTGCTCATAATGTGTAGCACACACAGAATGATGAGAATGATGTGAATGTTGTGACCGATACTACTGAGGCTCATACATGGCTGAGTCACCCTCAGAGTCCTGATCATCATTGTCATCCCCCACGGCATCAACCTCAGCATCAACTGGTGGAAAATCCCAATTCCTCCGATGGCAATGGAAGGCGCTGAGGCTCCTCACCAACTCTAGCAGTAAGATAACAGACACCACGGTCTTCCGATATCATCCCAATCTTCATCAGACTGTCAATGCCAAAAGGTCCACTAGTAGGCTCAGAAAATGCTACAACGGGTGTCATATCAAATCTGAAGTGTGCAGCTAGTGGGGTAAGCAACCCACCAATAAGTATCGGAGCTCAAACACTGTCGGCAGCTACTGTCTCGATTTTTTCCACCAACAAGTATCCGGTACTAGGGTACGGATACTGTGCATAAGAAATCAAATTATGGAAAAGCACAAAGAATAGACCCAGCTCCTTCTGGGGAATAGCTCCTTGACTACTCTTGGTAGCTAGCAATGTATAGGCAAGGAACCAATGAAGAATACACAGCACTGGGTTCCTAATCGCTAAGTGTTTACTACTGTGGAGGTTGTATCCCCCAGTCAAAGTAAGTTCCTTCCAGAATGCATGAAGATGATGCACAATATCCCTTCTCATACTCTCGTTAACCTTCCAAACGTATATGATAAATCCTACAAAGCTCCGTCAGGTTCAGCCGTCTGATCTCGTTCCCAGCTGGAACGAGACATACTCCTCAATAGGGTCATCTGCTAGAGCCTGGTCAACGGTACTCATCCAGGTGCTCAAGACTACTCGGACGAGTGATGGATACGTAGGCCATCTTGTCAGAAATGTATGATCCCAACCAAGTTGTACAACAACAAGCTAGATCTCAGTCTATAAGCCAAGTCTGACTAAATCACTAGAATATAGAAATCTGGTTTGTCGAATAGCCCTCCGAGAAATCACATGATGTCGGTCCGCATACTCATCTGGAATGGTAATTTCGTAATGGGGGTATGGAACTAAGACTTGCTCAGATACGGCCGAAGTGTCCTCGCTGGATCGACATGATGGGTGCTTGGAACGAGGCATTCTTTGGTGAAAGTCTAGTATAAATCCCTATACCAATTCCTATGAACATGTCAAATTCAGGATGAAATTCAACAATACATCTATGAATTCATAATCTACACAGTGAGTAGATCAATTTAGACTATATAGTTATTGAATTTGGAATTGGAGTTGAGGATTCATAACTAGGTTTTCACAATTGAAAACCCTAAATTTTGTGTAAACCAGGACGTTTCGAGGCGCATGGCCACAACCAATGGGTTCCCCTCATCGATACGAACGCGTGGATTACTTGTTTGCACATATTGATAAAGGATTTAAGAAGATCAGATGGGAGAAATTGATTAAGTCGCAACCGTGCTTGGTATCTGGAATGAAGGAATGAAGGACTGAGCTAGTGCTCATTTATATGGCATCTAAGCATCATCATCGCCACGACATGCTTCAGTCGCGCCCACTACCCGTTCCATCGTGTCCTCGACCACCATCTGTCGCGCCCGCGACACTAGAATTTTGTCCTGGATGATTTTTTTTCCTTCCGTATTTCCTTAAAAAAACGACCCAAATGCTTTTTACTCATCCTTTTCTCCTTCCAAAGTCAATTTGAAAATTACTCATATCATCGATTAGCAGACGTTAATGCCATGTATCAATTTAAGACTTTTAAGGTCGACAAAAATAAATTGAAATAAATATGAACTACAAAGGAAACCTAAACTTGGGTTGTCTTCCAAGAAGCATCATTGTTCAACATCGTCGGCTCGACAGCCATGACGTTAAATCATTTCATTGAGATGCGGTTCACCCTCTCCAAGGGAATTTCATCAAACCACATCGAATCTTGAAGTTCATAGTCTCGTTTCAATCTGTGATCGTTAACCTTAAAAATTTTCGACGTGTCTTCGCTTTGGATTTCGACCGCTCCATGGTTATAGACCTTTCTCACAATGAATGGTCCTTCCTATCTCGATTTTAATTTTTCGGGAAATAAAGTTAAACAAGAATTATAAAGTAAGACTTTATCTCCTTCTTTAAAGTTTTTCCGCGAAATTTTCTCGTCATGAATTCAGCTAATTTTTTCTTTGTATAAAGCATTATTTTATTATGCATTACGACGAATCTCGTCTAGTTCTGAGATTTAGAGCTTCCTCATATTCATACAATCTCTGTATTTAAAATTCAGCTCTTTAGTTGTCCACTATGCCTTATGTTCGATTTCCACTGGCAGGTGACACGCTTTTCCGTACATCATTCTGTATGGAGACATTTCGATTGAAGTCTTACATGCAGTGCGATACGCCCAAAGAGCGTCACTCAGCTTGTTACTCCAATCCTTCCTATTAGGATTGACTATCTTCTCCAAAATTCTTTTGATCTTGCGATTGGACACTTCACCTTGTCCGCTCGTTTGTGGATGATAAACTGTGGAGATCTTGTGATTGACATGATATTTCTTAAATAGGTTATCCAATACCTTGTTGTAAAAGTGGGTTCCCCGGTCGCTTATCACGACTCTGAGTACGCCAAATTTGTTAAAAATAAAATTTCTAACAAACTCGACCACCATTTTGAGACGTAATTGACTGCTAGCAATATATATGAATGACCATTAGAGTTTGGAAATGGTCCCATGAAGTCTATTCCCCACACATCAAAAATTTCACAAGACATGACATATTTTTGAGGCATTTCATCTTTTTTCGATATATTGCCAGTTTTTTGACATTGTTCATAGCTCTTTACATATTCGAAAACATTTTTGTTTAAAGATGGCCAGAACAATTCACAAGATAAAATCTTGTGAGCTGTTCGTCTCACTCCAAAATGACCTCCACAATCATAGGAGTGACAGTGCTTTAACACTGAAATGATCTCGTGATCAGAAATGCATCTTCTTATAGCACCATCAATACAGAATTTAATCAGAATCGGATTCTCCCACGAGTAATACTTTGCATCGCTTTTAGTCTTCTCTTCTTAATGCCTTGGAAGATCACTCGACACTTTTCTGGTCACCAGAAAATTTACAAGATCAGCATACCAATGTATATAACAGTAAAAACTATATAAATGCTCGCCAGGAAATAATTCTGATATATTTAATGTCTCATCCTGATTCACGATTCTTGATAAGTGATCGGCGACATGATTTTCTGCACCATTCTTATCTCTGATTTCAATATCAAACTTCTAAAGGAGAAGAATCTATCTCAATAATCTCGGTTTCGATTTCTTCTTTTTCAGAAGATATTTTAATGCAGCATGGTCAAAGAATACAATCACTTTATTCCCTAATAAATATGAACGGATTTTTTCAAGGGAAAAAATAATTGAGTAAAGCTCTTTTTCAGTTATCGTATAATTGACATAAGCTTCATCAAAGGTTTTTGATGCGTAATAAATTACATGTGGAACCTTATCCACTTTTTGTCCAAGAACCGCACCTAGGGCTGGATCACTCGCATCACACATAAGTTCAAACGGATAATTCCAATCTGAAGGTTGAATAATAGGAGTTGAAATCAATTTATCTTTAAGAATCTGGAAAGCTCCTTTACATTCCTCAATGAATGTAAATTCAGTATCTTTCTTCAACAGTTTATTCAAGGGATCTGTGATCTTGGAAAAATCTTTTATAAATCGTCTATAGAAACCTACATGTCCAAGGAATGCACGTATTTCTCAAACGCTGGAGGGATAAGGTAGAGATTTGATAACTTCGACTTTTTCTTTGTCTACTTCTAATCCCTTAACAGAGACAACGTGTCTAAACACTAAACCTCTTTCCACCGTAAAATGATATTTTTCGTAGTTTAGAACGAGGTTCGTTTCTACACATCATTTAAGAATTCTTTCTAGATTTTTCAGACAATGGTCAAAAGAATTCCCGGTGGATCCTATGAAGCCTTAGAAGGTGGACTTGTCCAAGACGCTCTGGTTGATCTTACAGGCGGTGCCGGTGAGGAGATTGACTTGAGAAGCTCACAGGCTCAAATTGATCTTGCGAGCGGGAGATTATGGTCCCAACTGTTGCGGTTTAAACAGGAGGGATTTATGCTGGGTGCCGGGAGTCCTTCGGGTTCTGACGTGCGCATATCTTCTAGTGGCATTGTACAGGGCCATGCGTACTCG